>UPTC01000029.1:0-37297 GCA_900537255.1 Acanthocheilonema viteae | reverse complement strand
TGTGTGTGTGTGTGTGTGTGTGTGTGTGTATGTATTTGGGTGTGATTGTGTATATTTGATGTTAAGAAATGTTGGCTAAGCACCCGTTGTTGTTTGTTTACAATGGTGTTAACAGCGTGATCTGTCCTTTGTCCTCAGTCCTTCTGTTCACATCCATAAATTTCGCCCTTTCATTGATAGATTGACCTAAAATGTGAAGGGATTTTGTTAATGCACATACCTATATGTATACGCTATTGATCCAATCTAAACAGTGTTACTACAATGTATCTTTTTCTTATCAACACGGCTGCAACCGCCTTACTCATTTCATTTTTCTCAAAAGGTCAATGCTTCATTGTAAGTGACATCTTTTTCCAGATCTCTTCTACATTTTTACTGCTTACATCATCAGAATTCTTGTCAATCTTTGTCATATTTCATAATGATACACTTCCTATTTATAATATTCTCCTTTCGTTTTTCAAATGAAATTTTCAGATTTACTAGCTCTAACTGCCCGCATTTCCTCACTCAAATTATCACTTACAAATTTAACCGACATTTATCTTTCCTTCAAAGCGTTTTACTTCTCCTGAAGTTCGAGAATAAGTAACTCTAGAAGAATGCTTGTTTCATGGACCGTTGCATTCATTCTTACTGTGAAAACAGTTCTCCGGAAGGAACCTTCGGCTTGTTGATAGCGCAGGTTGCTCTCTAACTGTGATTAGCAGATAATAAAGTTTGCGATTCGACAGTATCATACGGCCATCCTAAATTTGGTTTTAAAGTAATTGGCAAAATTTCTGGTAAACTCTGACTTGAAACAGGCAGAAATTAAAATGTATGGTTCGAATGCTGGCGTTTTTATGTTGTTATACGAACTGTTTTATAGGGATTGGTTAACTGAAAGAATAATGGGAACAATAAGCAAGGCAATATTCAATCGAGATATTGCAGAACTTGTTGAAAAAACGGCAGATTTGGACCTGAGGTACCAGTGGCAGTTTAATGATGTAAGTACCACGTTTTATCGTAAAATTTTTAAGATTATTAGTCGAAGTTTAATACGGTGGTTTTTATCACCGAATTATCATTATTATCTAGGTCGTTTAACAGAAAGTGTAGTTGTTGGAAGGAAAGTTCTCAGAATGTTTTTTTTTGTTTACAGAACACTATTTGATTATATTTATTAGATAAGGAAATGAATTAAAAATAGTTTTGCTTTCGTGATCTATAAGAAATATTAATTGAAGATTATTTTAGTTTTGGTCAGAAAAAATTAAATTTCAGTACAGGAATGAGCAGTTTTTATCAAACAGTTCAGTGTTGGAATTGGATGGCGAAACAATTTTACGCACGTTTCATATTACTTATAGTGAAAGCTACGAAGTTCCAATACTATGGTTTATTTTCAGTCGACAAAGTTCTTTTTTATTCTTTATTTTGTATTATTTGCCTTTCTTTTAAAGTTGAATGATGATGGCTTTACTCTTTCAGTTTTTAAGAGTTAGTTTGGTGCATATTTCTAGACTCATTTTAATACACAGAACAAGGAAAATTCAC
Organism: Acanthocheilonema viteae; assembly: GCA_900537255.1. NCBI lineage: Eukaryota > Metazoa > Nematoda > Chromadorea > Rhabditida > Onchocercidae > Acanthocheilonema > Acanthocheilonema viteae. The sequence goes on along the minus strand of UPTC01000029.1, from coordinate 35,752 downwards.
ATAGACAGTGGATCATTAGTTAATCTTACGGGAAATGCTGTTCGTAGTTCTTTTCATGACTAATTATTCTTGAAATTACGCTTAAAGCAACGAGTAAACGATTTTGCACATATTGCATATTGCTTGTGGTTTTTGAAATACATGTTTCCAAATTTAAATAGCAAGTTTTTGTTATTTATATTTTCAAAAGCCTGCAAAGACATTCGTTTCAGTTTGTAAAGTCGTGTAAGAAAAATGTAATGATTTCTTGCAGCCGGTGCTTTATTAACCGTAGAGGAAATTTTGGAACTGATGCCCGCTGATAAACAAAAAGCAATATTGGCAGATTGCTTAACTTCAATATCTCAGCGCGAGCATCCTATTTTCAATCTTCTTTTCTATCATTTTCATCCTTGTAAGACAGCAAATCTGATGAAGAACGTTCGATACGATAACTATGTTATTAGGTAAATTGTTTTTATTTGTTGCTTTGCGTCAAAAAATTTAAATGGAAGTAGTAAAAACCCGTAACATTTATTAAATCCTTTTAAATGTTTAAAAGTCCCCTGTCTTCATAAAATGTTTTTTTTCCAATGTGGAAGATGGAGCTCCCACATAACATTTCGGATTTAAAAAAGTAGAGGAATCTTCATCTGCAAAAGTTTGTGATTTTCTTGATGAAAATATTAATTGATCATGATTTTTCCAGCTGGCTATCAATTTTCGGCTCACTTTTGCATTTGTTACCATTACCAAATGAAATATTTGTAAAAACATGATTTTGCTGTAAACAACAACTATTGGAGTAAGTAACAGTTATGAATGTGTAGAATCGTTGATTCCGTTTCGGGTTCTCAATTACTTGATAGTATTGCTTTAAAAAAATGAAGATAAAATTAAAATATTTGTTATAATAATTTATTGCATTTACCTTGTCCGGTTTAATGGCGATAGAAATATGTTTGTTACTTTTACTGAACATGAAAGAAAAAATATTACATTCTTCAGTTATGTATTTATATCCATCCATTATTTTTGTAGATTCCATTGTTAAAGTAGAAATTTCCCCGTCTCGATTGAAAACCCCGCTACTTTTACATTCGTTTTGTTATTTTTTGAAATGTTCCATGTATAGTATAGAATTCAAAATTTTTTTTAAGTTGGAAATTTATCCGGTTTTCTCCATAAGAGGTTATACCTTTCGTTTTTGATTTGTTGCAAAGTTTGTTTTCTTTAATGATATTTTTGCAAATATCTCCGTGCAGTGAAAATGATTTGCTGAAATTGTATTTTCTTATCAACAGATTCTTTTTCAATCTGGAGAAGAGAGCATCTTTAACTGTCCTATAATTTCGGCTAAGGAAAAAATATGCATTTGAAAGTAAACGCGACTGTACATTTCATTTTCTTTTAAAATTCGCGAAGAGCTGGATTAGTTTTGACAACATATACTATAATTTAAAAGTGATACAAACTTTCGAGACTTACTAGTTTTATGTTTTAAAATATCAAATTTTTGATTCATTTTCTTTTTGTAAAAATATAAATTTTTACTAATTTGGGGAGCAAATGAAATATGTTAATGAAACAATGAAGAGATACGAAGGAGAGTAAGCATATAGTGTTACATAAAATTTTCCAATCTTTCCAAACCTTGTACTGTGATCTCCGAACCATTTTTCAAGTTCGTAACTTCGATTCGCGATTTATAGAATTTTGAAAATTCTTGGCAAAGCTCGATCGTCAGTTGATAGAATTTTAATACTGCTGAACGAAGAATATGAATTTAAAAGATAATGAAAGATTTAAATTTCTGCATGTGTTGTTCTAAATACTTCACGATGATTTTGCATTACATATCTTTCGTCGGTGGATCAGTTTCCCCTTTTTTAGATGTTTATTCTTCAGATATTTAAGTCAGTTTTGTTTGAAAAGTATTTTAATATTTTGATTCTTTGAGTTATATTAAAATTTTAAAGATTTTCTCCTACTGAGGTTTTCTGGAACTTTGTTACATAATCAAAACTTTATTGAAAATCTGTATGATTTTGATTGAAATTCCTCCAAATTGTAGGTCAACTTCTTCAAATAGCGAAATTTCGTCAAATTTATTGCAAACGAAGTAAGTTACTTCATTCATTTCTGCTTAATTCTGACTTTATCAAATTCTAAAGAATAAGAAAATGAATTAAATTTTAAAATATAATGTTGGAAAAAAAACTAATAGTGTTATGCATCTGATAGATGAAGAATCGATTAGCTTACAGTGATAGTATGGAATAGAAATCGCCGATTAGCTTCATTTATCATTTCTTTCAAATACCATATTGCCTTTTTTCCAAAGCTAAGACCGATTGGCAACATTGCAACACATTGTTGTGGGAATTGTTGAGGGATATTTGCGCCATTCAATTTCTTTTCCTCTCATATTTCCATTTAATTTACAATAATAATATCAAAAAGTCTAATATAAAATATGGCTATATTTGATTTTTTTTAATATTTATAAATGAATTTAATGATGCTTAAAAATTCCGATGTGGAAGATCCGATAGGATTGTGTTAAAATGGTATTCAGAAACTGAGGTAGGGAGGGGTACATACATGAACTTCAACGAAGTGTCTGCAATACTGATTTATTTATTGAGATTAAATCTTTATATAAGCTGGTAGTTCATCTTTTTTTTGTTTCTTTTTTCGAAAAACATCAAACAGTTGAATCTTTTGTGATTTAATAATTAGTGATAAATGAGATGAATCTTTGGAAGCATCAGTTTCAAATTCAATGATGAAATACGGTTATCAGTTTCAAATTCAGTGATGACGAAATGCATTCAGTGATGAATATAGTTGTGAGAAGTGAAAACCAAACTAAATTTAGAAAACAGAAGATTGATGCATAAGAATTCCTTTCAATTCTGTCGAGAAGTTGAGCCTTTAAATTTACTTAAAAATAATCATTTATACATCACTTTATTGATCATTTTCAGATAGTGAACAAATAGAACAGAATATCCATTAGAGTTATATTTAAGCAGTACTTAGCCTATTCAGTGTTTTTCATATTAAATATTGACATTTCACATTAAATAAATATTGACATATTAAATACCATTTTTTGAAAGGTTTCAAAGGTTCAATTATTGAAAGCTACGCAAAATCATAGTATGATTTATTCATGATAAAACAAAAAACGAAATTCCTTTCAAATGTTTGAGAATAACAAATAACAATATTACTGTTTTCAATAATTGACTAAAGAAAAGACAAATAAAGTTCAATCTTGATATAAATGAATAATAAGTATAAAGAATATAAAAATACCCGTACAAATAGCGCAGTCATTATGCTAAATTCACCAATACCATAAACTGAGGCCAATATTCAGAAGACGAGGACAAATTGCAAAGAGTACATATGAAAAATTGATAACATGCAAGTTTTTAAAAACATTAAAAGTACTTCAGCGGATATACAATCGATAGAGTTGAATATTCGATCAAGACCTAATGTATAAAGGATTCAATCGTTTCTTTAGCAATAAATTGCAGATAATTCTTTTTTTTTTTAAATCTGAATGTTCATTTGTTCGCGGCTCAGAGATACGAATAAGATTGGTATCTCTTATACTCGTCATTTAGTACTCATGTGATCGACGAAGATACATTTTGTTATGTTATTTTAAACGTTTCAAACAACTGCGTTTCAATGATTTTGAGAAATTATTTGAATAAACCTTGAAGATTTGCCATTCTTCATAATGATATGAATTTCCCAACAGACAAAAAAAGAAAATATGAAGCATATTGCCTCGAAATATTTTAACGTGAGTGTGAATGATTCTGAATAAGTAGAGAAGAGATACGGATTAGAACAATGATGATAGGTGAGGAAATTAGACAAAAAGTAAACAAATCCACTTTTTAATTCTTATCACCATTCATAAAAGCATTTAAATTTATTCCGAAAAGAAGTGAAAGTTTTGCGAATTCGCGGAAAAGCCCGCGTGAATATATTTATGAGCTATTCCTCTTTTGTGGAAACAATTCAGTGTGACAGAATGAATTCGAAGTACTTAAATTAAAGCAAGTGGTAATTTCAATAGTTCCGATCTCCTCGACATAGTGAAAAGGAAATGCGAAATTATGATACATTGATCACGGAGTGATCGTGTAGTGCATCTTAACTAAACATCATAAACTAAACTGTTCGGAAATATTTGTATGGAGACTACGGTGTACATCAGCAATTGGTGTAATAACTTTTCGAAATCCCGGTGCGAAATTTCGATGAATTTGAAAGAATGAATTTGGATAAAACGATGTTCTACTCCGATAAGTGGACCGTGCAAACAGCACTGCACATGCCAAATAAGACAGCACAGCACCACTGAAAAAAAATTTTTTGAATTCGTTCATTACTTCGTTTATAGCTCTCCAGAGAGTTAAAAGATTTTGCGCAAATTAAATAAATCTATGTCTTAATAGAAATGAATTGTAAAGTGTTACTGGAAATTCGTCTGTGACTTCTGGTGAATGTTCAATGCTTAAAAGACCCGTATTCTTTATTGTAAGACGTATAATCACGGATGTTTCCGAAAAGATATAATTCGGCTAATAAATTTGTAGGCATCATGTGCCTTTGAAAGATAACGAGATTTTATCGTGATGTATGTTACTGAATTTACAATCTATACTGATTCCGATTCTTAATAATTAAACGATATGGTTTGTAAGAAATGCTACATCCGGATACGGCAAAATATAAACAGAAGTAAAAAACCTGGTGGCCAAACAGCCAATTAAGAACCACAGTAGTCCGCTTCGGGATATACTTTGACAAGCATTTGTAAAAACTGCGCCATCGAAAATATCTGCAAATTTTTTGAATTTAAATAAGCATCAAATTTACATAATTCAATGATAAATTTCTGAACAAAACTGTTTAAACTTAATAGAATCACAAAAATATTTCTTCTTTCCACAATATCTTAGTTTGTATATGATTTTTATTTTTTCGTATATTTCAAAATTTGTATATGATTTTTACAGTAAGACCACATAAAGGGCTGCATTAAGATCATGCAAAAAATAAACCTTGCTAAAAATTTTGAAAATATCAATAAATTGCTTAAAATAAATTACCGCTAGACGCAAACGGAATGGCATCAAGGTAGGCCTTAGAACTTGTACGGCCTGCAAAATTTTTTACAATACATTCATAAACACCAATATCTTGACGCAAAAATTGTTGAATTTGAAGTGAACCATTTGAATTTTGGATAATTCGTTTGGTTGACAAATCAACTGCTTCTCCATTCTAGAATTTTATAGATGGAAAATAAAAAAGCTGAATATAAGACAGAAAATTTAAGTTACTAATGGAAACACGAATAATTCATTCCAAAACACTTCATAGAAAGGTTATAGTAAAATGAGCATGAATGTACCAAGAACCAAGCATAGGTTGGTGGTGGAACAGCTTTAGTTCTTGGACAATGAGCGGTTACGTGCTGTCCAAAGTGTGCTAGAGTTGGATGAAATGTTGGTCGAGAATTACTTGGAAACGGCTCCACATAGGCAACGACAATTCGAGCCACTTCACCTTCCTGTTTATTATCCATTCGACGACACCAATAGTCGCCTTCATCCTCTCAAATAAACAAAAAATTTCTTTAACTTTAGAAAATTCAGTTCTATCAAACACTTCGGAGAAATCGGAAATGATTTTCAAAATGCAAATTTTGATATTCCGTCAAAAATTCGAAAATAATGAATGGGCTGAGAAATGTAAAAGGCTAACTTACCGACAGATATATTTGTAATAATAAGAAAGCCAACATCTGGAATGGCTTGTTCGGTATAATATGTATAATCGTGTAACACTGCATTTGAAATACTGCAAGTTATAAAGTGCTTTAAATGGAAAAAAAATACAACTTACAACAGATTATAGGAAAGAAGTTCTGTTGTGGAGTGAACAAATGCAAAACTTCGAAATACGAATAACTATTATGATCTTTTGTTTTTCAAATTTAGCATATTTCATAAAAATTTCATCAAGCAAAAAATACTGATGTAAAAAGTATGAAGGAATTCATGAGCAACATTTCTTCAAAAGTTTAGAAATATGCACAAACTTGTGTTGAACTGAAGTAATCAGGTAAACGGCATATGATTTAAACTGTTTACAAACATAGAAACCAAAGTCTATTAACTGTCTAATATTTAGGAAGAGGAGGAACTGAAGTTATTTTATAGTTGTAAATTCACTATTTTTGCTGAAGTTAGAAAGTTGGTAGGAACTTAGTCTTGCCGAAAAGTAACAAAGATCTTTTAAAAAAACCCAAAAATTTAAAATTTTTACTGCAATTTATTTTTTTGTACGACTTTGAAACAGTTACCTCGAAACATTCGCAACAACTATGCCGTTGTGGTACCATTGTGCTCGGCTGTTGGTACCAGTAAATACCGGTTCACACATCAGTGCTGTTGTTGAATATCTGTATTTATGTTCGCGCATAATTTCAAAGGTTTATCTTATCATATAGGCTTCAAATGATATAATCTAATCTGATGAAAAGTTAAAAACGAAAATCTGATCAACTGATTTATATTGTTCCAAATATTTTTAGATCATCTAAGAGATTCAGAACCATTTCCACCGATTTTAAACCCCTATCACAGTATGCTCGCATTGTTATTTGTGTACTATGCTCTGTCACTGTATCTCAATCATTTCATCAAAAGAAAAAAGAGAAACGACAATATTTGGAAAAATTATTTCTGCATGAATTTGAAAGTTTTCAAAGTCCTTCCCATATTTTAAGTTTTCCTGTTTTTCCTCTAAAAAAAGACAGTGTTTCTTGTTTGGTACTGATGTTTTCTGCAGACTTAAAATTTATGAAACTGTGGACTTAGTTTGCTAACGATCTATTAAGTAGATTGGAAAGTGAATAGCAAAAAGACTGCGAGATCTACTGAGTTTACAGATATTTGTTTCTTTTTATTTTTCCAGAAATTTACTGACATCGGAAACACATTATATAATTTTCTAATTTAAATGTCTTAGGTAATCAAAGTTTCAAATTAAGATGTCACTATTGAAAGATAATTGCTTGTAGCATTTAAAAAAAATTAAAACACTAGGAATTTTTGAAAGACAAAAGGATTATTGCAAAATTTTATGGGTATGCAGAAGTACAACAATCTAAAATTTATATACATACCTTGGTATTAGCATTTCGTTAATCACTCTTCGCTTGATTTCCTTCGTTTCCGTTTTCAATAGCCGAGCATTACCTGCATTGCAAATCAAAAATTTTATGAAATTTAACAACTAAAGAAAAAGACTTCTTGCAGCTTCTTGTTAAAGCAAATTGAATCGAAATTTGCTAATTTCTTTCCCTGTTTATCAAACAAAATATAACTACACAAAAAAAAATTAAAATATAGCTATAAAAAACAAATTAAGAAGACACCACATATACACACACATACAAAATTTTATTTCATTCATGGAAATAATTTATCTGAAACAAAGAAAAATAAGAAACTACCATCTGAATCAATGAGTTACTTAGCTTTCTTACCGAAAAGAATCGTTAAATGATGTTCTCTCATTTATAGAAGTGAAATTTAAAAATTTTTTAAAAAGATGAACTGCCAAGATATTAGTTTGCAAACAAGCGAATTGCGTCTCTTTCGTTAAAAGACTGATAAAAGACGCGAAGTTTGGAAAATCTCAAAGAAACTCTCCAAGTTTCATTAAATCTAATTCGGTAAAATTCGGAAAGTTTGTGATAATAAAATTCGGAAAGTTTGTGATAAAAAATAATATAGTAGTAAGTGATTTGATGATGAAAATTATTTCATCATCAAATCACTTACTACTATATTATTTTCAAGTGCAAATTGAATGTAAAAAGTTTTTTCTCATCCTTTATTAGTACTGAATGTTACCTTAAATTTTTTTCTTCATGATGAATAACTACTTAGCAAAACGGAACCAAGAAATTGGTTTTAAGCCTGATAACACGTGAAGAGTACTGGGCAGCATTATTTAAAAATAATTGCCAACAAAACAATTTAAATTCAAATGCAATGTGCTCGAATTAATCTTCATTTTGCAATTTATTTTATGTATTTAATCTCCTTCAGACTTGAAGTTCATGAAATCAAGACGGATAATAATACGAAATTGTGCAATAAATTTTAAAGTTAAATCAAACCTGCGTTAATGTGAAACAGGAATAGAATGGAAATAAATTGGGACAGGATTAGAGTACTGGTGGTGCTCATTTTGCATAACAGGCATTTCTTATTATCGATACATCATTCTGAACCTGGAATTATTCGGATATTTAGTGTCACTAATAATTGATATATTTTGAAAAAAAAACAAGAAATTATTCATTTCACTCTGAAAAATAGGTAAATACATTAGCTCAAAAGTAATCAATATTTTAGAAGTTGCAATACTGTGAATTTTATTAAAATATTAGATTTTCTGAAATTTTGCAATTATTTCAAAAATTGATGCAAATTCTCTTTTTTTGGAGCAAATAAGAGATAGAAAATATCGGATTATGGCTTTATATAAAAATTTTGCAATAATTATACAGTCAATGAAATGAAAGAAATAGAAATCTAATGGCGCTTCACATCTGTTCATGCCATTTGGTCCTTTTTTTGAGGATTTTGATCAAATTTAATAGAACAGTAACATAAAAAAAATTTGAAATGTGAAAGAAAAAATTATTATGAAGCACTTAAGAAAAATGTCGATTGTTATTTTAAATAAACGCTTGGAATTGTGAATATTTAACATTTCTATTATGGGACAGTTATTGGGTATGCTCTTTTTGAACTCAAATTGATGTCATTACTAAATTATCACTATTATTATGACATATTCTGTGACATGTCACTTACGACTGCTTAGACAACTAAAAATAATTTATTAATCTGTAGTAAAATTTGGAATGAAAAGTTTACTAAGAAAAATTCTAAAATATCGCAATATAGCTAAGAAGACATCGCACATAGCACATAGCTTTTTTTATCACAATTATCAGCTCAGCAATCAATTGTCTAGCTTTGTGAAGAAGCATTATTACCTTACCAATCTCGAAAAGACGAAGAATGATATTTTTACAAAAGTATAATTTATAACGATAAAATGGTCAAAGCTATCAATAAATATCAGCAAAGTATGTCAAGAAAGATGAGAGGAGAGTTGTATATAAATTAGCAAATGAATAGAAAAAAATACTGTAGGTTGATGGATGAAAAAGGAAAATTAACTAAACGAGAATGATTCGAGAATGTGTCAAACTGCTGCTTCAAACAAGATGATCAAGTAGATAAAAGATCAACAACACTTCTATTATCCATCTGATGGAAGCACGATACAGTAAATTTACAACGTAATAGTGCTTATTTATTCAAACTTGAATTACAATATTGAATTGAATTTTGATTTAAACTTGGGAAGAGAAAGATTAAAATCGATATTTTTACATTAAAAATAAAATCCCAATAATCTTAACAATTTGGAAATAAATTAATGAATGGTGAAATTTAAAAATCAGTATGAAAGTTTTTCAAAAACAAATAGATAGAGATAATTTGGTGAATGTTAAACAGGAAGAAAAGCATCAAATTTTAAGAAAATTAAAAAGTAAATTTAAGCAAAATAAAATCAACTCCATCAAAAATGCACCATTCAATAAAATAATTTTAGGAGGAAAAATTTAGCGACATTTGGAAATAATTCTTCACAAAAAACCGCCTCAAAAAGAGTGAAATAAAATGTGAACTCTTTTGCAAAGTACACAAAAACTAAAATGATATGTGAATTTTCTCAAGGATCAATATGGACGTCAATATTCACGAGTGAGAAGAACGATGTTTCTAAAACTTCTTTGGCAGCAAGTTAATATAAAGCTTACGGATGTTGCTGATAGGCTGCTTTCCTCACTGAAAAAAATTTTCAAAGTATTTCATTCTTTCTTGAACATTTCTGATAGGCATGAACTGTTTTATTAAACTATTTAATATGTATAAGAAAGCTCAAAAATGTTTTTTTTTTCCTCTCTAAACGACTGCGTTTTCTTTAACTGATTAAATTTTATATTGGCATCAATTGGAAGGCGCCATATTTTGCAATTAAGTTGTAGGCAACGAAAAAATTATTTAAAGATAAATTATCCAAATTTAAATTTATTTACGCAAAATAAAGGATTCTTCACGTACCGAGTCATATGTCAATTTTTATGCAGCAATTAACGAATATATTGTTAGAACCGGAAAGATTGTTAGGAAAACTAAGTAATTCTCTCTTAACGATTTATAATGCTGGCAAATGGGCGCAAAATGACATTTATCAGCACAGCACAATTTCATTATCATTATTGATGATCTTACAATGAGGGGAGAAAGACGATAAGTGGAGGAAGAGATGAAACGAGGTTGATAGTGGTAGTGAATAGTAGTAGTGGTAATAAAGAAGACTGGTCATTGTTGTCATCAACACAAGTTCATCATCAAATATGATGTTTTACATTTCGAAGAACATTCAGTGAGTTATTTTATCTAATTTGCCTTAAAAAAATCACTCATTTACTAGATTAAAAATAAGATGATAAAGTTGGATTCTTGTATTCATGCAAATCAATAGACCTTATTTTGGAGCTAAATTTGGAAATAAGACTTAAAATCATAGTAAAAAAATATTTTTTTGTGTGAACAATTCGTTCGGAGTAATCGGTGAAAATTTTATGGTAATAAAGTTGGAGGAAGATATCTTACATAACAGAGAAGATAGTTTTGAAGCTTGAAAATAGCCTAATATTGAACAATTTCAACTGTACACAATTTAACAAAATAAGTTCAACGAATAATAATCTTTTGATCATATGAATTGGCATCTTTGAAATGGTTAATCATTTTTTCATTTTGAAATTGAATTAGAACAAGATATGTTAAAGCATTTTAAAATAAAATTGCGTATTATGTAAAAGAAAAAAAAGTAGAAGAATTTAAGAGAAATTGAGTTTAGCAGAATTGATTAAATTTTCATTTTCTTGATTGGACATTAAGGCGAAAGAATAAGATCTGTTCTTCTGTTCCTTGAAAGTTTTACGAAATGCCTAAACAGATATTGTTTATAAAATATAAATGAAGTCGATGTCACCATTATTTTGAATCAAATTAGAAGAATGCTAGTTAATGAGAAGAAAAAAAATAGAATACTGTTGGGAAAAGATGAAGATTTTAAAGAAACCTGAATATGAAATTTTCCCACCAGTCCCAATCAACTATCCGGCATTTGACAAATTAAACTTTTTCCCATTTTCAATTCTGCTTACTTGAGAACTTTTTATATTTTAGAATGGCATGGCACGCTTCTCATCATTACAAAAAGCAAGAAAATGTATTTTAATTAGCAGTTTCAAAGGAATTTAAAAATTGGAGATTTGCTGGATGAGTAAAAGCCAACTAAATTTACATTGATAATTGACATTTAGCAACTGGATAATGAGCAAAACTCAGCATAGGCAGAATAAATTGCAACTTAACTTTACAAATATTAACTCTAAAATAGAGTTGCCGAATTGATTTTTATTTTAATTTAAACGAAACTTTGAAGAAGACTAAATTTAATTACAATACCTCACAAGATAGATGTTTAGATATTTAGTCTATCAAGAAACTTAGAAAAATGATGTCTTTTGATTATGATTGTCTTCACTTTTATTGTTGTGATAAGGCCTTGGATCAAAAAATAAAAAATAAAACAATGCAATACACTGCATTGTTTTATTTTTTATTTTTTAGGACAATTAAAATTATTTATTATTTAAATTCATCCTGCTGCTGGTGTAAATTTCACTCTCAAATAATTAGATAAATAAATTGAAAAAAATTTTAAGCAAATTTTTTAAGTTAAATTATAATTTGATCACCAATGAATTAATTTTTCTCATTAGAATTAAACAGCCAGCGAATGAATGAGCAGTCATTGATAATTTTATTTTTGCCAAATGGATAGATAGAAATGGAACTTTCACTCAACGAAAGATAACAATTTAAAATTTAGACAAAATACTGTTAAGGGATATTAATTAATGTTGTTTTAACATCGAAAAAATGCTTTGAATGAATTTGCATATGACGGGAAAATCTTGAATGCTGCTTCTTCTATCTTATTATGAATAAAAAGAAACGAAATCAAATACGGGGGATGTAAATAAATAATTTGAACAATTTCGGAAGTAAATATATACTGCAACTTCTGGCAGTTCGTTTATCAGTTCAGGAAGAAAATGAAAACAAAAACGTGAAATTGCAATTACATAATATCGATCAATTTGATGAAGTCATTATGGGTTACGTACATTATCATAAATATAGCATTTGATGGAATTGGGCGTGAAAGATGCAGAAATTAAGAGGTATTTCATGTAAATACGCCTTCAAATTTAGGAAAAATGAATAGGAGAAGTTTGGAAAACAAAAATGCCAAAGTTTTGAAAAGGAAAAGACTTATTTTCTAAGTATAAAATTTTGAGACACAAAGACATAAACATTTCCTCATGCCACATTGAATATTAGCAAATTCTTCCACGATGACATTATTTTGCACGGAATTATAATGTGCGCTTCTTAGAGTAGAAGGTCTTTTCTCTTTTCTCTCTTTCTTTTTTTCCCTCTCTCTCTATTCATACATAGAGAGAAAGAGAGAGAAAACCTTACAAATTAGAAAATGATCAGGCGATATCAATCAATTGATTGTCAAGTTTCGGTCACGGATCACAAATAAGTTGCAGACAATTTTGTAGAAACAAAATCAAAAAGAGAAACAAAAAAAAAAATTGAATGATTGGCTGAATAAGATTCCTATTTTCTAAAATGAGCCAGAAAATCAAATCAGCAGCTTTGGTCACTATCATTTCTTCCTTTCATCTGATCTCACAACCATCTGTTGGAGTATATTTTGAGTGCAACTGCATAGAAGATTTGAATAAATAAAAGTTTGAAAATATTGTTCAAATAAATCAAAGAATTTCCAGGCAAAGGGTACTTTTTTATCTTTACCGCTCTTCAAATAATTAATTAAAAACTATAACTGAGCTTAAAAAGTCATTACTTAGAATGGTGCTTTTCCGTTCCAAATTAGCCATCATTATCAGTGAAATATTTCAAACCTCCGATTTCTTCCAATTATTCATTTTTACTTTTGTAAGCTATTACAAGAAAAGCAGAGTAATAGTGTTAAACGTATAAACTATTAAATTGAACAGATAAACAAAAAGCGGTCATCATGATTCGATAAGCAAAAAGCTTATTGATTAAAATAAAGGCTAATAGATATCATTTAACTGATATTGAAATAAAGATCAGCGGTGATCGAATTTTGTTTGAAATCAGAAAAATCATTTTTCTCATTCCTTTTTTGAGTGACAGTGACAGAACAATGTAAACTGACGAATGAATTGTCATTTTGGGCTCGAACTTAATGTATTTACTTCTCTTTATTATTTATAGTGGACTTCAATACATGCATTTTTAATGAATGGAAGGATGAAATTTATTCTTGGAGATATTTTAATTATATCGTCCAGTTCAGATCATTTCACTAAGTGAATTTCATTTTTCCTTTTTTGTTTTAAATTACTTCCAGTTCTAATTTCTTCAATTTCAATAAAAATTTAAAATTTTACTTGAAATTTGTCCATAAAATAAAAATATAAATTGCATATTCATATTAATACATAAACAATACATGAACACCGCACATTTGTTAAGAAAATTTTTCATTTATTCTTCACATAAACAATATTCAAATAATTTTGGAACACTTTATGATAATTATCTGTAAATTTCGTAATATCATGGAATAAAACATGACGAGAAATAGATGGGCAATTTCAAAAATACTTAATTTTGGTAGCATGTATTGAATTGGTTTTACTCAAATTTTCAATTCTTCCTTATATTTTCGAATGGAATAGCATATTTTTCTTGAAATCGGTAATGTAATGGTCATTTCAAGGAACATTATTTAAAATAGCTCTTTCATGATTATTCATGGCTAGGTTTGGACAATAATAGATGTATTAAATTTAGTTTTTACTTGACATAGCCTATAGGGAATTAATAGACTTTTTATAAAGCGCAGTTTCATTTGTTATGAATTTAAAAATTGAAATTAAAAATGAACTTACTAAATTTTCTATTCTTCCAAATCAGAAAAAAATCACTTGATTAACCTTTAAATAGGAAAGTAATTCATCTTAAATATTTTTTAAAGTACCATCATACCAGTTAGCGTTAATGAAATGGCGCTGATATTTCCCTTTCATCTTTCCTCTCATTGAATAAAACATCTTCTGCAGCACATCCAATAAATATGCAAAATTATTATTACAGCTGTGAAATAAAACTCATCGAAAATATTAAGATCAAAAGGTGGGCTCTCAGACGTATGGGAAAATTGAAAAAGTTGAGGGACAGAAAATTTATTCCTTCGCAGATACGATGCTAATGCTATCATCATCATTAAAACTAATGCTCTTTATTCTTATCAAAGCTTTCATTTTTAATATTATTATCTGAATAGAAGTGCTATTTAATCTTATCCCATACAAACTGATTAAATTTACAATTTCTGGCTGCTTGCTCGCATTAATTAATTGCGATGGGAAATGAAGAATTTTGTTCTATTTACACTAATAAAAGGGACGAACATAAAACATATTGTTAGAATCAAAAAAAAATCATTAAAAAAGTAATGCCAATTGGAAAAGTAACTCTAACACAACGACTACATTGTCTTGAATGGATGACACATGTCGAGAATTGATTTTCATTTGGATGGCCAAAGAAAAGTTTGAGGTTTCAAAAATGTAAAGCAATTTGATGAAGAATTAATTCTAAGTGAAATGTTTGCAGTTCGTGGGATGATGACAGTGGCATAATTGTCTATGACATGCACTATTCATGCTATTTTTAGGTTTCTGTAAAAGTTTCCGTAATGTCTGAAAGGGTGTTTACCCATTTGATCTTCTCTGCTTCATTCACAAAACTGGTTCCTTCGATTATTGCATCTGTTAATGCAAATAATGCATTAATTTTAGGGAATACCAGTTGAAATTAGGGTCAGTAAGCGAAATAAATTAAAGCTTTATTTTATAATCTCAACAAAATCAAAAAGAATTTATGAGCAAAATGGAGAGGAAAGATAACAGATTATGTTAAAATTTTGAAGGTTTCTATAAATAGATTTGCAAAATAATTAAGGGAAATTTAAGAACGACCATAAAGTAGTGTTTATTTTATTCGATAAGACGCAATTAATAAATAATTCATCAGAGCTATTTTAAATAGTTTTACAAATATTGAAATAGAAATTTGTGTAAAATTTTGAGGTTAAATTTTGGAAATTTAAGACATCCAAAAAATACAAATTTAAAGAGTAAATTTCTAAAAATTCTAATAAGGTATTTGAATTTCCATTTTTCCAAATAAAAACACACACTTTCAAAACAATCATTTGTCCTAAATTTCGTTATAAAAATTTATGATTAAATCAAGTGGATAAAGAAAAAAAAAAACGTCTGACCATGAAATAAAAGTGTCAATTATAATTATAACTTACAATGTTTGTCAGGAAATTCCGAAGAGAATCAAATGATTTATTTTGGACACAACTATAAATCTAAACTTAAGCATAGTCATAAACAAACTTTGAGTACGATCTCTAGCTGAAGATCAAACTTTTCTTAATCTGAATCTGAAGAATAATCAAATCCTAAATGTAATGTATCAAATACCTTTGTCAGGAAATTCCGAAGAGAATCAAGTGATTTATTCTTTAGCCTTGACTTTTGTAGACTTGAAACCTGAGAGGTGAAGTGAAGTGAGATTTACTGTTGAAGCTTTGAGAGAAAAGATGAATGGAAGGTTATGGATGAGATAGAAGAATAAAAGGGTAGGAAAGTTAAGTACTTAATTGAAGGCATTTCAGCTGATTATAATAATAACCTGCATTGTGCGGTACGTTTGATACAAGACAAATGATTTCTTCTTTTCTATTGATGGCCATTTTTCGAGTTTATCAGGATGAGGCAGAGAACAACTAAGGCACGGCTGTCAAATTTTTCAATTAAGATCTTTTATGTTAAGAAGTAAACAATTGCAAAGCTTGGATAAAATTTATCAATAGGAATTTGCATGGGACAAAGCTTTAAGTCAAATTCCATAATCAAATTAAATAAATAACATAGCAAGTTATTGACAAACCGATATTCTCGAAACTGATCAAATTTCAACAGAAGACAACATTACTCTGCTAAAGTGGAATTTAAATTACCTCAGTAAGACGACAATAGCAAAGGCATCAATAGATATGAATATTAACTCTATCGCTAATTGATTGATTAAGTTAACAGGTGTGTGTCTGGTAAACAGTTGACTGTTCAGAGGAGTGACACTTATCAGCTCAGTTCTGACCATTTTTCATTTATCTGTTCTTCTCATTTTAAAACATAGTAAATAAATTTCGAATTTATCTGTTAGATAACTAAAAAATCTGTTTGATTTAATGATGATTGTTGCTTTCACGGTTAGATATAATGATGAAAAAGGCAAAAGAAATAGAAAAAGTGTTATTTTATTAATTACTGACAATGTTAGAATTCATATTGAAGTTTCAGAAAATTATCGTTATCTTATCTTTCAGTCAAAAGCCTTTTCTAGAGTAATCAAATGAAAGCTGTCTTAAATTCAACTAATTTAGCCTTTCTTATTGCATTATAAAGCAGTACACAAATGACTGCCAATTATTTTCCAATTGCGGCATGGCATCAAAGAATGGATGACACTTTAGGATGAATGAAATGCACTTCTATCAATCTTTGACCGATTTCACATTATAGCTTCAACAATCGCTCCATCTGTTAATCAAGAAAATTTAAGATTGAGCGCTCAAGGAAACATGACCTATTGATGATCTCAGAATATAACGCACCAATTTATGATGCTGCTAAAAGAATATAGTTCTATAGAAGACCTTAAAAACCAGTTAGGGTCACAAAGCATGCATCCGATCTGATCGATCGTTATTCTGAAATATGATTTTAAAATAATTTAAAAAGAAGTATGAATTCATGCCATAAAAACTAAAGAAAATCAAACCTATAGAATTTTATGATAATTAATTGCACCTTTCCTAACAACTGCAAACTCAACTGTTGCAGGACTAATAAATTTCAGAAAATTACCATCTGTTATTATGATTAGAAATAGTGCTCTGCTCATTCATTTATCATTTTTTAACTAATATGCAACAATTCCAATATTATCAGATAATAAATAACAACCAAAATTATAATTTTGATCATTATATTATATGCGAATCAATGCGTATGTTGTATTTAGGTAATGAGAAATTTGATAGGCAAAACAAAATAACTAGAATTAAATTGAAATATTAAATTATAAAATATTTTTCTCACATCACTAGCGTTTTTCAAGTAATTCATTCATTCTTTGATCGAATTTTCAAAATTAACAAAGTAAAAAAAGTTTAATTGCTGTAAATTATAACGCAGAAAGATATATTTTAGTGAAGACTCGCATCGTATAATATCGTGAAATATGATGCAAGCTATAGCAAATTAATGCTTGAAAGTAGGATAGAGATAATTATGGGCTGAATTATAAAATAGATAGCTATTAGCCTTTTTCTCACTCACCTTCCCATCAGCTTTATCTTGCTTTCACATTTCAAACAATATCAGACAATTTGTTGAGTATACAAAACATTTATAAATGTAATTATTGAGGTCCGATTAACTTGTAATGGACAAATGGAGAGACTTATCATTACATAAAATAGGGGCAAATTCAACATAAATATCATTCTCGTCGTAATGCTATCAATTCAAATATACTTTTTTTTAATGACTTCTTATAAAAAGTAATGCATTTTTTCTAAGCCTTACTCGAGTTGACTTGTCTTTATTATATCAGTCAGTTAATCAATACTATGTTCTCTATAATTCGTTCTCTGGAAATTTACACAATAAAATTATATTAGTCGTTTGCATTTAAGACAGACAAATTTTATCGTGAAAGTAACTATGGTGATATGTGACATACTGGTTGGTATAGCATTCATGTCCTAAACTAACCAGACTGTTGTTAATGAATAATGAATTGGTCGTCATTGCATGTTAGAGAAAAGTACCTTCTCCTGAAAATATGGTAGAGCCCATATTCTAATTAACTACCTTCTCTTGAAGGTAAGTAATTAAAATATCAATTACCTTTTTCTGAAAATATGGGAAAGCCAAACATCAGTTATTTCTCAAATATATATATATATATATGTATCATAATATCTATAATTAAAAAAATATTAAGTAGGGATAGTATAATGATTATCCTAAAACAATCGTTCAGTTTTAGTTTCCATAATAATATAATTTTAACCAGAAATTGCATAGATTTGTAGAGTAATGATGAGAACGCATAGAAGAAGTGCAATTGAAAATTAATGAGAATAATTGCCATGCCTTTAGTATATATTCCCGATGAATAGGGAAATGCGGAGTAATTGTGTTTTGAGAGAGGTGGAAGGATAGTTGGATGGATGGATGTGTGCGCAGTTGAATGGATCCCAACAAATCACTATTTGTCATGCTTCTCCGTTACTCTTTTTATTCTCATATTCCATTTTTGAATTGAGTAAGAAAAAAGATAATACTTTTTAGGTAATACCAAAAAATATAATGAAATAGTTTAAAGTAGCAATGATCTTCTAAAGTTAATTAAATTGGAAGTAATTTAGATCATAAATGATTTTTTTTAAAAAATGAATTTAAATTACTGAACGGTATACATATGCAATCAATGAATTCATAATTTATGAGGGTCATTATAAACTAGATAAAATAGTATCTGTTTGGACGTTGGAAAATATTATGACTTCCTCTAACTGATTCCACTCTTATTCAAATTTTTATTTAATTTGCAAAATTTATGTCCATAGCCTTTAATCTTGATTCTGTTAATGATAAACGGATATTTGGACCATTGAATTGAATACATCGGGTCAATAAAGTTAATATCTTCTCTTCAATCAGCAATTGTAGATATTAATGATATTATTTCCTAGTCAATAGATATAAGTCCATAAATAAGACAATGCTTTTGATCTAAAATATTTCAGGCTCGAATAGTTTAACTGATCCAATTATCCTAAATAACAGTTATCATATGTATTCTCACTCTGGCTACTTTTGCGCAATGATAATTTCGTAAAATCGAATTGTTGAACGCTAGCTATGGTATTATACCAAGTAATATGACATTAATGATAATATGAGAAAATCGAAGAAATGTTGAGAAGCGGAATTAGCTATTTGTCCATCCTTCTTTTTTGCACAGAAGAGTGTAAAGGGATTTAAATTTTGAAGCTCTCAAATGCATTTCTCAAGCTCTTTCCCTTTCAATTAACAATCTTCTGGTTAACCAAATACACCCTTTCTGTTATCCTTAAATTAAACAAGCGTAAATATATCCAATCGAAATTATTTCCTAGTTTAGTATTCTTCTTTTGGTTCCGTGAAATTGAATATATATTGTGCAGC
This sequence comes from Acanthocheilonema viteae, assembly GCA_900537255.1. Taxonomy (NCBI): domain Eukaryota; kingdom Metazoa; phylum Nematoda; class Chromadorea; order Rhabditida; family Onchocercidae; genus Acanthocheilonema; species Acanthocheilonema viteae. Next base: position 16,113 of record UPTC01000029.1, on the reverse strand, counting down.
CACTAATCAGGAAAGCCTTGTCAGGAATTGTTAAATGATTTCTTTTAACACAATCATCTATTTCTGTTCTCAAGTTGGAAGCATCCAATCTTCATTGAAAAATCCCTTGGAAATATATCTTTTTCTATTTCAGCAACTTTTTACAGATCTCCGTACTGTTTTATTTGTCTGTTTATTTAACTTGTTTCTTTTACACTGTGAAATAACATCATTAAAAGTTACAGCTGGCTCAAATTCTTTTATCTAATCCGTAATATGCTACAACTTTCGACAGATAACAGCAAGGCAAAGACTGCCAGGCAGAGTACTGTAAGCGAATTAACTAAAATAGACACATTTTCGTTCACTTGAAATGTACATTTATTCATTTATAGCTGTTTTCCTTTCAAAAATTTCTCAAATATTAACGAATAAAGAAAACAAATGAAATTAAAACCATTCAAGTTAATCCATATCATTTAATAAACCGGTCCTTTTGATCTAATTAGTCAAATTGTAAGATATTGAAAGAAACAATAATCTTTGGAATTTCCTTAGACTTCAAAGAAACTTTTAAGCTTCAGTTTCAGACCTCAGTGCTTGAATGGAAATTTTTGTGCAGGTGAAGAAATTAATTTAAACAATTTACAACTTAAAGCTCTTTAAACAAATAATAGATATAAATATAAATATACCAGAGAAATGTTAAAACCTCCAAGAAACAAATACTTTGCATAAAACTTCAATACAAAATTTTGAAGACGTCGATAATTCAAACGTGTCATTTTTAATAATGTAAATTAGCACTATTTTTATCACAGGCAATATTTTGTCTTATAAGATTTCAACAAAAGAGTTAAGTGTCAGAATAGAAAATGATAATCAAAAGAAAAAGGAAAAATTAAAATAAACTCATTAATTAAGAATTTTAATAAGATTCCTGCCTAGAAAGGTAATTAAGAAAGATACAATTTTATCTCGTTAAAGGACCTATTTCAAAAGAAAACTGAGAATTTTCAGTTGTGAAATCGTTCAATAATTGTTTATTTTTCCGAAGGTTTTTTCTGTTTCGATTTAAACTCGTCACTATTACTGTAACTAATTTTTCGACGTATTGGAAAAGATATTTTTTTGCCATTAATATCAGAATTTTTCTGAGATTGATTAATAATCGTTGCAATATCGGAAGAAATTGGAAGATTCTCTGTCTTCTTGCAATCACCGCTTCCAGAATCATCCGATGGAACACTAATAGAATCATTGCCTACTTTTCTTTTCCAGTCTAAATAAGTTATCATTGTTGTTGGACTTCCTTTTCCTGAAAATTTCAAATCACTGTTGTTATTAATTGATAATAAATTAAAAATTATGAACATCTACTACTGTATTCATCTTTTACAACAGAAATGATGATGAAATGTTATCATTGCTATTCCTTCCTAATTTAATTACCAATTATGATTAACAAATGGCTACTGTTTATTTTTTTTTGACATTCTATATAGATGTGATAGGTCGTACAATAATTCAATCATTTCCAGTTCTGACCTTTCCAATCCTCCGGTTTATCCATCAAAGATTTCCCCTGCATTTTCACATTAAAAAAATCATAAAGAGAACAATAGGAACAAATCAAAAACTAAGTAATTAAAAATGCAAAAATATAGAAATTCAATCTGAAAGTGAATATTCGCAAAGAAATGAATTTGAAAAAAAATTAAATTTTACTACCTATTCGTGGTGATATTTTCTCAACAAACACTCCTTCTTTCTCTTTCTTTATATTTCTTACGATCGGCGGTTGTGAAGAAACACGAGATGAATCACTATTCTTCATCATATCGATTAACTTTTGACGATTGCTAATTACATGTGCTGCATTGGCGGTATCTGACACGCAACAAATATTCATCCGTATGCAACGCAGTAACATCGAACGCATTTTGTCATTCAGAATAATGTGAATGACGAAGATAAATACGCCCTGAAAATCTGTCTTTTGGTAAAGTGCTCAATTTTAAAGCATTTATTTCTAATATAATATATCACCATAAAATTTTTGTTAACTTTGAAAATATTGTTTGAGCAAATGCAATGCTTCATTTAGCTTTTAATGAGATGTTCATTTTACTTTACTTCTCGCGATGCTGAAAAGTTTTGCCGTTTATCGGAAGAGATGAAAGATGAATTGTCAGAAGAAAAATAAGTTAGCCTCGACATTGATATGAACCAATTTTAAGGATAGTTTAAAAAGAATTTATAGCTTGTTAATGAGAAATTTGAAATCGTTAGAATCATATCGTTGGAGAATAAAATGGTGATTATGATTCGAATAACATATATTTATATCGTAAAGGAGCAGATGTTTGATTTGAGATGAGGAATTAAATTCATTTTCAGTTACTAAAAAGAATATGCTATAAATAACGAAAAAATTAACCTGCAAGCAGTTAAGAACCGTAAAAATATATGCAAAAACAGTTCCGGCTCCCTGGATGACCATTAGATAGCCAAATATCCAAGTGACACCTAATAAACATAAAAGCGTTGCGGAGCCTTTTAACCAACCTAACATCTGTTTCGTACGGCTTCGACAACGGTTGGGCACCGAAAGTACCACTCGTAGTGCAACACCAAGAAACACTATATTGGCCTACAAATTATTTCAATCACAATTTAAATTTTAAATTAAATTGATATGAATGAAGTGGACAAATTTTCTCCTTTGTCTTCCATTTTACTCGCGAGATTTTAGAATTTGGCAATCTACACTAAGATTTTTTGATAATCTGTCGACTTTTAAAGCACATCAATTATTGGATTTTAATTTTTAAGATTAAGCTTTTAATGTAAATTAAAGATTTTATTAGTTAGAAATAAGGATAAATCTATATAAGGAACGAACCAAAATGACAAATGCAATAGGCCCAGCAAAAGCCCATATTGTTGATGTTTCAACATTCAACCAACAACTGCAATAGGCAGGCAAATTCTTCAAACTTTTAGAAATATTTTTCGACTAAAAGTAAACATATTTTCACTTTCGAATGCCAAAAAATAAAAGTACTTTTTTTCCTGATAAATCTTTCTATATCATGAAGCAAACATATTTCACTTACTATTGGTCAGTACTGTAATTTGACCAGGCCACTCCGGCAGTGACAGCAACAATAACAGCTGGAAAGCCATAAGCAAAAAGGCAGTAGACGATAGTTTTGCCTTCCTCGTCTTCGAAGACCTCAGAAATTACGATCACAAAGATACTGTCTATGTGTCAAACATTCACTTAATTCAATTTAATTGTCAACCTTTCCTACCTCTATCTCTAAACGTTAGATAAAATCGTTTAAAGATTACGTATAAAACAACTAATATATGTTAAAATAAAATAAAAAAATTAATAACAAATTAATTACCTGTACAAGCATCAAATAAAGTTGATATCCTTCCAATAGCATCCAACAAAATGCCGCAAGAAAGAAATAATGAAGTGCTACAGCAATAGCACGACATACTGTTTTATTTTCAATCCTATTTATTCCAATTACAAAAATTAATTCAGCTAGTAGTAAACAAAAACACAAATTACTATGAATCATATGACGGACATTCCATAAAGATCTGAAACAAATAAAGTTTGCTGACTTAGTTTCATCGATTATTTGCTCTGAATTTAATTTAAATTTCACTTTATGTCAAAACTCAATTTTCATATATTTAACTAATTTTATTCTTGCATTCAAGAATGAAATTAACAAAAAAAATAAACATATTTTTTGGTACGACTTCGATTAATATCGTCATCACTTCCGTTATTATTCAGTATGCATTTCAATCGCATATAAAAATATTTATGTCTGTCTAGCAAAAATTTAATTAGCGATATCGCATGCAATGATTCTTCTTAAATTAAAAAAATTCTAACCTGAAGCATATGAAAATGAGTGAAGCAAAGAAGAGACATACAATTGAACATATACAACCAATAGTGGTAGTGAAATTTAAAACTTCATTAACGATTGATTTATCATCATGATCATACAATCCAGCTATGTCCATTAAAATGGCAAAACTAAAATTGTAAGGAATTAATGAGTTAAAATTTTGACTGGATCAATCTTTCCGCTGCATAATTCAGTACTAAAGATATCATATGACATTTTTAACAAGGATCTTGAGATCGAAACAAGGTGATGATCTGATAAAATGCAAAGGTAATAAATAGATTTGTTATTAAATTTGAAATAATAACCCAGTCAAATGTGTACAAGCGCATTCAGTTGAATTATTCATTGTACGTAATATTTTGCATCCATCTTTGTTCCAATTTCTGAAACTTCATTTGTAATTATCTTTGATGCTAATTCTAATTAGTTTTAGCGGAAAGAAACAAATAATACAGAAAGTATACCAAATGAAGAGTGAAATTAATTAGTAAATCAGAACTAACAATACCACCAATATTCACTTCTTGAAAGTATCCCAAAAAACGCATCGCGGATTATTCACTCCGTTAGTTCTAATATGATAAAATTTGAAAGTAATCGGATAATTTTCCGGTAGCGGAATGGAACTTGCTGGATCATTTACACTAGCGCCTATAATAAATGCCTTTTTGTAATTTCCTTGAATTTTTCAAATATGATATCATTCTTTTGGAAATTTTAGAAAATAGAGAAAGAGAAATATTGTATAATTCACTATACCGGCCAAGAAAGCCATAAAGTAAAACTTAAAGACTACGTTCAAGTACTCTCAGACGATATTAATATTGGGCAATAACAGCTAATATCTAATTAATTTTAATTTAAGAAGTCACATAATTTGATGAAAATTTATGGTAGTAGAAAATTTTCATTATGCATAAAAATGGTTTCCGAAAATAATCACTAATTGATATTAATTGTTATTTGAAACATATTAGTGATTAATTAAATCATAATCATCGAAAATTGTGATATTTGATTGAAATTACAAGAAATTGAAGCATCGTTTAGTGATGAAAAATGTATTTATTTTATTTGATTAGATTTAAATTATTATTTTTTAGAAATTCGTACACATGCAGATAAATTTTTATTGAATGTCCTTGATAGTTTAATTGAAGAATTCAATTGTGTAATTTAAAAAAATTTTTTTAAAAAAACTCAAAGAATACCAATTACAAGACTGTTTGTAATGGTAGTTTTATTAGTATTTAACAATGCTCCCACAGATCTGAACACATAATAAGCCAAAACAAGTGGAGTTTCACTCGACAGAGTAGGTCGTGAACGCTGCAAAGTTTGCAACAATTTACTTTTTGCATTTGCTTTAGAATGATATTTTAGCAAACTAAAATGGCTTTAAAATCTTCATTTAAATAATACTAACAGGTTGTGCAAAGAGAGTTGGTGTAGATTGAACAGATGTGACCAGCGTCGATTTTCCTAAAATTACAATTTATTTCAATAAAAACTGCAGAAAACTCTTCAGACTTCTCTTTTCCCCTATTTTATTGTTTAAATTCATTTAGATTCATTATAGAAGAGAAGTTAGATAAAAAGAACAAAAACAAGCAGAAGAAAGAATCAACAGGTATTCAAATTTAGCTATCTCAATTATGACGTTAGCTCCTATAAAAAATTTTATTTTCTGTCAATGTAATCTATAAATTGATCTATTATTTTTACCATTACTTATATAAATGTTACACTTTAAATTATGCAAAAAAGAAAATAAGCATACGAAGTATTTCCAATGGTGGCATTAAGAGCACTGGTGACAGCGAGAAGTTGAAAGTGACATTTCCATTGGGTTCATCAAAAATTACATCATCAGAATTTGAACTAATTGTATCACTAAAGAATGGAGCACTAAACATATGAGATCGGTGAACCAATTTTGATTTTTCATTGCTATCGGCATGACTAGATTGAACCGCTTCAGGAGTTGAGTTTTTTACCTGCACTTCAAAAGCTGTAAAAAAAATTGTTTTTAATTATTCACTTTAAAAAACGGTTTGCTTAAACATTCCTTTAAAAGCTTCAAAAATCACAGAATTATCAATTTGGAAATAAATTCAAGAAAATCGACGGAAAAAATTTTATCAAAAAGTAAGACAAACGTAATTCTAGTCAGTCTCACATAAAATTCCGGACTATCATTTTCATGCTATTTTAAATTTTGAATAAATTTTGGATAATGTTTAGAAAGAAATGCACACGAAATGCAATCTTTCTTTTCCGTGTTAGCTCACCCCAATTGCTGTATTCAATTTTCTTTTGTTTTTCGATGATAAGGTGAGCCATGAATGTAACACTCTTTTCCAGTTCTGATATCAATGAAGATATTTTACTTATTCGAATATCATCCGGTAAATTCATCCAAACTGTTGCCGCATGATCACTCAGTAATTCATTCCCCGCTTTACCAACCGTCTGTCAATAATGTTTCATTTCAATGAAATATTAATTATTGTTCTATTTAAAAATATTCCTTTTAATTTGACTGAAAACATTTATGCTACAAATGAACACCTTTTAAGCAATAATAAAAAGTTGGAGTCCTGACAATTAAAATTTCAAGTAAAACCTCTATGAATTCGATAGCTTTTTTGTTCTGTTCCACTTTGTCATCCAATTTTGCATATTGCATTTTTGCTAATGATAACAGTTTTTTGCTAATTTCGATACTGCCCACTAAGTCACCAACAAATAATCTGAGAAATTCACATTTCCGAGATGAAGCGGAAATCGGATCATCAGAAAGATAAGAAGATTATTCCGGTTTAACAGCTTTTAAGCTAACTTCATACAATCAATCTCAAAACAATAAGTAATTGAAAATTTGATTTAAAAAACAAAGTGAAAATCATGTAAAAATTCATAAATTCTTATTAAATCCATTTTTTAAAAAAGAAAAACTAACATTTGCTTAGCTGAATTTTGCAAAAATTGAGCCCATTTTTGACTGATATCTTCCGCAGATGTCTCATTATCTATTAATTGATTCAATAATCCGATCCACTTATGGGTGCAATTTGTTGTATTCGGTTTTCCTTCCCATCCATTTGACTCACAACTACATTTTTGTGTTGTTACACCTTTAAGCAAAAGACTTGAAACTAAAGAAATAATAAAATCATTTTTAAAAAAAATTATCAAAATTTATCCTCGAAACACTTTCATGTCACACAAAATCCTAGTAACAACTTGCAACGCGCAAAAAAGTCAACACTAAGCTGAGGGAATGATATATGATAGATAAAATTCTTTACCGATTGTATTTTCATGATCCGGACATGGTATTTGTGTTTCACTACAAGCTAACGTACGTGGTATAATCACACCGTTCCACTCGTATTCCTCGCAGAATGAACGGCTCCTACAAAAATTTTTTCATTATCAGTGGAATTGCATTTAGCTGAAAGTAAAAATTTCACTTATTTTTCTTGATTTTAAATGAAATTATATTTCAAAAACAAGCAAGCAATTATTGTTGTAATTTATGATATATAAATTTATAATAATCTGTGACAACACTACCATATCATACTTGAAGCCTCCTATATCATTATATCACTAACAACGCCTGTTTTAGGCTCATTATCCATAAATCAACCATACTTGCATAGAAGGCCTCAAAATTCCTGTTGTCTAAAAAGTATTGTTCAGCCTAACTTAAATTGAAAATATGGAAGAAACAGACATATTATCAATCTTAAATTAATAAAAATAAAAATACCTGCTTTGTATCATAGCAGATATGAAAATATCACAGTAATCAGAAAGATAAAAGGGAAGTAGCAGAGTGATCATTAAAACCATCCTATTCAATAATCATATAGAGTGAGTCAATAAATTTAGATTTCACTAAAATATTCGTTTAATTGAGTGAAACAAACAATAACTTCCTTCACCTTTAAAGTATTATATAATTGAGGCTTCAAAGCAAAGCTTTCCAGAAAATGCGGATTGAAAGTTTTATTTTCAAAAATTCCTGATTTTCTCAAAAATTTCAATTAAAAATACAACTGAAATATTCATCCGTGATAGTTCTTATCAAGTTCATGCAAACTGTTAAAGTAGGTGAGCAGATGTGCAATTTCGTAAAGTAAAAGTTAGATTTTGGAAAGTTTACTTAGGGTCAACATAAAATTGAACGACAATGAGAAGAAGAACGAAATAATCCACTGAAAATTGAAGGGCGAATAGTTAAAAAAAAAAAAAACTTGCTTCTATCGGTGTGCGTCGATAAAAACCAGTTTCTTTTAAAAAACTTAAAAATTCCTTAGTGGTAGAATTTCTACGTCACATAAGGTATAAGTCACTGCTTTTTACCTAATAACAAATTTGTTTATTCTCGAATACTTGAAGAATTGGATGCCGAAAAGCGCTCTCCCTTCCCTCTTTCGGAAGACATATAAGTAGCATAGGTAATACACAAGCAATTCTTTCCATAATTAATTTAAGCTAAGAAATTAAATGCTAATTTAGTAATATTTCAGTTTTTTGCGCTTAAATTTATTTAAATAACTTCGAAGTATTTAAATTCAAAAATTTGGACTTTTAAGCTTAATGACAAGTAAAATGCAGCCAAGTTTAAATGATTTTAAAAGTAATGTAAATGAAGTTTTTTTCATTGAAATAAAAATGTTATGTCTAAAATTTTGTTTTCAGAAAAATAAATAAATAGCTTCATTGATCCCAATAGCAGACAAACTATGGTAAATATAACCAAAGACAGGTAAGTGCAATGAAATAATTTAGAAAAAAACCTTTTCGAATTGCTATGCGAATTTATTGAAAAATTGTCAGATTTTTTGAAAATAAATAATATTGTAATTAATGTTTCCTTACTTTATTAATCCCATTTGCTAGTTGTTTTATCATAGCAGTATAATAAGTAGGATGTTAATAAAATTTCAGCCTTTTACAATAAGTGCTATATGGTACTAATCTCAAAATGATGAAATATGCTTTGTTATTCTCTCGATATATGGTTTCAAAAAATACTGTAAATGATTAGTACCAAATAACTTTCTCTACCACTAACTTCATCTGCTCAATGACTACTACACAATCTCCCTCTTTTATCATCAACTTCATTTATCAAATGGAGAGATGCCTTTCTCCATCAGTTTCACCTGTTCAATGACTCTGGAGATTCTCTCTTTTATCTATCAAATGACTTTTCTTTCCTTTTCTTTCCATTATTTTCGTCTAACTTCACATCACTAAAAGATGATGTACCACCTAATTGGACAGGAGTGTATTCCAATGTAATTTACTGCACTGAAGCGGTCTTACCATTTACACTCTCCTGAGTTATAATCTTAACAAACAGTTTAAAATTATTATTCTCCCGGACAAACGGTAAAGAAGAACAATCAAGTGATCATTCCTAGTTTTCATAATTTCTGATAACTGTTTCATAACATCAAAAAGGAGTAAAATTCTCCGTCAATGTCAGACTTTTACTACAATTCGACTTCTATCACACATATCTCTTCCTCAAAAAAGATTCATTCAAAACAGGTTAGAGCAAACTTTTCAATATTCGATAATCCATTAAAAATAGTGTGCTGTGTTTCAGTAGATTGTGTCTTTGGCGCAAATTGACAAACCCATTGCTGAGTGCTATTACAACTTCTCTGACTCCAAAAAGCGCTTTTATTAGTTATACGGTAGCATTTACAAAACGAGTTGTACCTGAAAGAAATAAATCTGTCAATAATGAGAAGAAGGAAGCAAATGATATTTTCGGATAAGTACTTAATGTATGATAGAAAGAAAAATTAAACAAATTTAATGCGCTTTACAGATTCTGTGAATATCTTTGGAAGGATAAATACATATGGAAATGTACCTTCCAAGTCCATTCATCCAATAACAAGAACTTTCAACATTACGAGCTTGCTTTCGTACAGTTAAAGCAATTTTGTTCCGCGCAAATCGACCAACTAAAAAAGCCAGCTGTCCACCCTAAAATATAATTGAATTTAAGGAAACAAATGATTGAGGGGATATATTGCTTTTGCTGAAACGATATTTTCGAGATTTGAGTATATAAGTGATAAAATGATAAAAGCCCTATAAATCCTGTGAAATTGCTTAGATTCAACTGAAATTAAAAAAAATCTTTAGTTTTTCGGAAAGTTTTATTGCAGAATTTTGCAAACATTAATTTTTGTATTAATGGCTATTTCGAAATTTACTGTAACTTTGCTGATCGAACTGTAACATTACTTACTTCTTTGCGACATTGTCTTTGCGCTTTGTAGAATGAAAGCGGTTTTTCTGTTGCATATGGGACATAGCACCGTCCATTCTGATAGATTGCTCGCGGAGAGCATATGGTCATTGGTTCTGGAAATGTAATGAATAGTTCTAGAAAAATATAATTTTTCTCAAGTTGTATTTACATAACACAAATATGACAAACCAAACAAACATCGCATTCGATATTGTAAACTGATAGGTGTTGTAGGCAAACAAGGACTATCCGAAAATAGTGACGGAAGATTTTTGATCCGACAATACGTGAGACCCTGACACCTGGAAGAATATTCATGTGAATTAATGATAGCTTTTAATTTTAAACAGTAATGGAATTGAAGTGAAAAGCAAACTGACATGCTAATCATTGTTTGCAGACTGGACGGATGTACACATTCTTCCCAATATGTAACAATTGTTTTCACTGGTGTAGAAGGTAAGCATATTTTGTTGTGTTTCTGAAAGAAAAAATAACCAAATATATATTATATTGTTTGTGGCAGATGATGCGAAAAGTAATGTAAAAATATTGAAAAAATATTGTACACAACAATTTCTTTTTTATTTTATTTCCTTAGTTGTCTTTCAACAGCACGTGCCAATATCTCGAGAATGCGTAATTTCTCCTGATACATAACATGCTTTTTCCCTTTTACACGGAAGGTATTTCATCACTAATATTATAATGATAACTGGGCCTTTTCTCATAAATCTTGTCGTAACATTGCTAATCCTCCTTTTTATTTGTTATTTTTAAGTTTTCTAAATTCCACTGAACTAATTAAAAGAAAAAAAGAAAATTTCTAGTAAATAATTCACTCGGACGAAAAAATATCATGATTTTCACTTCCAATGAAAATTATAATTTTTAGATGTAAAACGACAATGCAAATATGAGATACCCACTTTCTGGAAATACTGATCTCCTAACTGTTCCTGAATCAATTTTTCTTTTTTTATTAATACAACAAAAGAAATGAATTTAGGCTTTTTTGTAAGTACCCCATTATTTCCATATGCAGCAAAGTCGACATGTATTGAGCCTCCGATTGGACATGAAAATTCGAATTCATTATCGATGCAAGCAATGCTTTGTGATTCAAATGCTATACCTTAAACAATTTCACATAAAATGTGAACAGAAATATTTGAAGAGAAAATTTTAGTGTTGTTTTTAAGTGATTATGTCAATTGGGTGACCTCTGAGCATCAACTAAATAAGTATTCTGAATTTCTGAGTGGATTCATATCGATATTCAGTAATATAATTATTTCGGTTAAACTACAAAATTACAATGATGAGTAGCATAAATGAGTGAGTACCAAAATTGCTGATTGACTGATCGCAAAATCTTCCGAGGTAACCATTATAACACAAACATTGCGTGTTGTCTAATTCATTATTCATTTCTAAAATTGCCGTTTTTCTAGCTTTTTAGGCGTTAGTAATTAAATTGCTATCTATAATGACTAGTAAATATAATTTCAAATAGCATGGATAAAACAATTAAAGATAGATGAATAAGAGAGAGAGGAGGAGAGAGAGAAAGAGAATTACCTTCACTAACGGGTCGACTGCAAATAAAATAATTATAATTGGAGCAATTGATGAGACTCCAATCATGAAACATCGATTGTGAATCAGTTCCAATACAACTACCTTGAAAAAAATAAATGAATTGAATGGAAGACATAAAATTCATTGCAAAAAGTAATGGATGAGCTGAGGGATACCGTCGCTCATTTGTAGTTGATCGTTTTCCCAAAAATCAATTTCATTCATATAATTGTTTCGAGTCCACGCATGGACTTGTTGGCTACCATTTAACATTATATGGCCAGCAAACCAAACAGTAACATTATATTCTAAAATGAAATTAAGTTTTGGAATTCACTTTATTAGAAAGAGAATAAATAAATTAAATAGAAGATCAATTCGATGGAAAAGATTAATGATAAAAGAGGAGAGCAATTTCAATACATATCGTAAAAGTACCGTTTTTTTCAGACAGATTAAATCACAGGAAAAAGACATGAAGTGATCAATTTCTCATTATTGGACATCTTTTATTGGTCTAACAACATCGAAAATCATTTACATGACTTATCGTTGTTATCTCAAATGAGAATTGGAGTAGCCTTAAGGGGACAAATAAAACTTTACTATGTTTGAAAGATTGAATTGGGATAGTTCCGTTTAAAGAATGAACATTTTGTAAATGACTGAGAAGTGCAAAAGAGTGATGCATCGTTTTTGAATTGAATTAAACGTTCAAGCGGAAAGGCACTTCAATATTTCAAATCCGATTTTTGCTCAACAAGCGAAAAGGATTTACTCTCTGAACTGAATGAGCAAGAAAAATGGCAAGGGATCAGTGTATATGTATGTGTTGTAAATAAAATAATATCAATGAAGATTCATAAATATTGACTCAATAAAAGTTGAAAAGCAAACTATAACGCTATGCAGAACGGCGGTTTAGAAAGATGTGAACGGAACAGAAATGTGTAATCAATTTATTAGACTAAACATTTATCAACTTGAGAAGTTTTATATCACAAAGTTGAAATAGCCTTCAAAATTACTGATTGCTCTGACAATCAATGTTCAGACTGTGGTATAGATTATATTTGAAGATCAAAAATTTGAAAACATTATTTATTACATATATTTGATAGGGGGAATTGTTTTTAAACTTAGTTGGAAGAGACGAAACAGATTTCTCTAATTTTTTATTTCGATATTAAAAAAAGCAAGTCTGACCTGAAATATTTATTTTTAGGCTTGTTATCAAATAGTTTGATACAAATAGTTGTTGAAATTCATTTTCAATTGTCACCAAACTACCTGCAACTTCATTTTTTTTGCTCTTACTAAATCCATTTGTTGCGAATTATTTTATCTGCCATCATAAATAACAGACGGATTATCACAGAATAAATAAATAGAAATTGTTAAATCACATTTTCTGCCCAGCGGAAGATGTCTGGGAAATTAAAAGACGAAAAGTATTTAATAATTTAAAGTTCCCAATAATTCCCATATTTGTTTTTAATATAAGTCAATAACATAATTTTGTAAGATTGGAATTATTCACTGTCATTTTATCAATAAGGTTAGACAGCTCTAAATTTCGTTCAATATCATTTAGTTTGAATAATTTCTCATCAATTTTCTTAAAAGATATATCACAAATTTTCATGCTTTTGGACTTTTCTCTTGTCGGTCTAAACTTCTGTTATTTCAGCTAATTTTAGAGATAAAATTTTATAAAATTTAAACTTTATAAGATAAAAATTTTTAATTTCAAAGTCAAAATACACAAATTTAAAACTTTAAACTCGATATTAAAGTTAAAAAAGACGTAAATTTTGAATTTATAAACTTTTGTGTGCGTAAATTTAAATTTATCTCTATCAAAGTCAGTGGAACTCGACATTAAAGTTAAAAAGTCAAAATACGATGAGTAAATGCATAACAAGAAAGATAAAAAGTCCGAAAAAATAAAAAAACAAATAAAAATGCTAAAAGCACTGAATTTACCTCCGCCTTTCTTACATATTTCATGTGCTTCAAACCATGTCTTTCTATCCACAACAATTTTATAACAATCCCCACTGAAATATGTTTCTTCTTCGCGACATAACTGATAAGCTGCTGATTCTGGAAGTTAAGAAGCTATTTCAGTTTTATTTTAACAAAAGGAACGTTAACTTTGGATTTTATAATTTATAGAAAATGAGATGACAATCTATTAGTTTAACAACTGAGCATTTGAAAAGTTAGTAAATTTTCTATCTTTTCACTTTCCACTTTGAATTCATTTCATAAACATATTTGAAATGTAATGATTTTTCTCGTATGTAAATTGACTGACAGTAAACACAAAAGAATGATATTTACTGTCGTTAATTTACGCACGAGAAAAATGACAGATCGTAGCAAATAGTGGAAACAATTGATTAAAACATAAACATAAAAATGAAATATCATCTTACTGGACGTCAAAAGACAAGTTCCATTATTCAGACAAACATCAGTGATGTTTTTGCTTTGGCAATGAATTGGTAAATCACCGGCAATGAGCGTAACTAAAAATTATAAGTGAATCATTCAAATTTTTCAAAAGTGCAAAATTGTTCTTTGCATAGATATCTTTTATAATGAAAGAGAGAAAAGAGATTAATCATACAAATATCCATCAAATCCCCCTACCGATAAGAGTTGATAAGTGATTGAATGTAACTGTTATTCTCGAATTACTCAACTCCTTAAAAAATGGTGGTGGTTATGTTAAGCTATGGAAGATCAAAATGTATTTGGTACCGAACTATAGAAGTTCTATCGAAAATTAAATCTTTAAATTTTATGCGGATGCTTCTATCTAATACCGTAAGTCTGAGCTGCTGTTAAGTTAAAATTTATCTAAAAATATTAACTATTAAGTGAACAGATAGTGTACTTGAAAAATAATTAGAATTGTGAGAATGACGAAAGAATAAATAGCATTAGTTGTAGTTTAAATTTCCTAGAAATATGGCTTAGATATTTTATTTCAGTGTGAGTGATTATTAAGAGGTCATCAGGATGTCAGAATACCTTCCTGAAATAAGCTGAACTAAATGATCCAAGCAGTCAAAATGTAATGAAAGGTCAAATTGAAAAAGAAAATTTAACGGATAGAATAAACGGATTTTCTTAACATGCAATTGCATTACAATGATATGCTCTGTTGAAAATTGATTGGACAGTTTTGAAAGTAATGTAGAACAGCAAATCATGATAAATAATACCATAGGAAATTATATGCAATGCCAGCATATCGTGAAATGTTGTAGCTACAGAAATTTAATGGAATAATAAATAAAAAGCAGTAATTGAAAATTCGAGTATTTCAGTCTGATTTGTTATGTTGTACACTCATATATGGAACAACAAAGAATATTTGATCCACTTTAGTCGTTTTTTTCCAATGAATTATTGATGCTATTTTTCTGCAAGTAAAATATCTACTTTAAATTATTCATTTATATTTTATTTTCTATTTTACTTCCATATGCAAGAATCACCTTCAAATCTACAAATGATTAGTCGATCATACAAGCAATAATTGTCAAGAAGAGTAAATCATAATAGTTTTAAATGATATTGTTATTGTTGAAAGATTGTAATTATTAATTACAGTCTTTCAGTTCATTAATCATGAAAAATGGATAAGCGAATTTCGTAAACAAATTTGTCAGCTGTGATATTAGTTATTATCAGTAGTAAATATTAGATAAATTTCTGTTAATGTTGCATTTAAATGATTTCATTTGCTAAAAATATTAGTTCTATTACGTAAAGTGACAAATGGAATGAATATATGCGAATAAAAATTTATTGACAAAATTATTTTCAGTTGATAAAATAAAAGATTGGGTATAACAATATTAATGCAATATTTTGTCTTTTTTCAACTGAAAATAGACAACTTATCTCAATTTTTGTAAAAGTTCTTTGAGGAGATACAGAATTTTCTCTGAGACGTTTTGCAAGAGAGGTAATAGATACAAGAAATTAGAAAAAGGATTTTGCGCTAATAAAACTACAACGCAGCATATAATTTTGATCTTAGTTTTCGAAATTTTAATAATTATAAATAAGCTGGCATAGTTCTTTTCTGAGTTTTGTGATTCGTACTCTCGCACGTGTGTTTGAATAATTGATTTTTGAACGCACATTATTCCAACTGTATTAGTGTTCTCGAAAAAAATTTCCAAAATTTTCCTCATTAATTGATGCAAAATACTCACAGCGTTTAAAAATCCACTGAAACCAGTTTTAATTCGAATCGTCAATACTTTAACATGAGCATGACTAACCGAGTAATTA
>UPTC01000028.1:97563-110796 GCA_900537255.1 Acanthocheilonema viteae | reverse complement strand
GAGGAAGAGGAGGAGGAAGAGGAGGAGGAAGAGGAGGAAGATGGTATTTCAAGTGTGATAGCATTACTTGGGGACGCCCTTTCGATTGGATCAAATTTTCAACTTTAAAATCAAATTTCATCCTACATATTTAATGCAAGCATTTATTTTGATTCTGGAATTTTGATTAAAGTAAAAATTTAGATATTAGCAAAAAGTATTGGTAACAAAATTAAAGTAATTTTAACAGAATGAGAGAATTACTTTAGTGATATCGAGTTCTTTTCAATTTAGATTTGAGTAAGTTTTGGATTTTGTCAAGTCTCCCATATTGAATGTTCTGTATTAAAGGAAACAGTTGAAACTTATTTTAAGTGTCGAAAATTTATGCGAACAATGCATGTTTCAAGTAATTCTGCAAACAGAATCATTTACTTTAATAAGTCAAAATTGTTTAGCCCAAGTTTATACTTTAAAAAATAGTGAAATTTCAATCCTATGTAATAAAAATCATATTTGAAATAATCATCGAAATTCTGACTTATTAAAGGGTTGATTTTGTTAATGAGTATAATACAAATCTTTGAAAGAGCCATATGCGATTGGTAATTACATTGCTTAAAAGAAATCGTATTTTATATCTGGACAGTCAAGCTAAGAAAAATCATTTATTTTAATAAAGATTAAGAAAATAGTATATCATTAAAGTTTTTACATTTAACATGTAGGAAGGGGGAATTCCTTATTGATAAACTATGCTTTGTGAAGTCCTTTTTCATCATAATTTCAGATTATACCAGTAAAGAACGATATTTGGATCGAATTAACAAAATTGCTGTAAGAATGCAACTGTAATCTGACAGCAATAACAGTCACGATAATCGTTAAAAGTAAGGATTCAAAAATCTCTAAAATCCACATTTCATGTCAGGGAATTAAGCGCAAATTACAACGTTGGTCACCATTCGACGTGGCTGATGAATCTCACTTCTTCCTCTGCAACAGGTTAGTTTTCATTATGTATTTTGCGCGAATTCCGAATCACATTATGAAGATATGCTGAAAGATAAAAATATATAAAAGCTAAAATTAATCTTCCAAAGTTAGCCTCAAATTCAAATCCTAAGCAGTAATTTTTCTACGGGAGCATATTAAACAAAAACGATTGAAAGTATCATTGGGATAAGGATTAATGGATTCTATAAATATGATGACATTGATGTATAGGTTGAACCCAGCCATATCGCGTTCGTTATTTGAAAGTTCCTTATTTTTTTTCGAGGTTAAGAACTGCTTCATAGTTTAATGTATTTTAATTCTTTTAAAATTTTTATTCTTTACATATTTTGGGCTTTATCTTATCCGTCTGACTGATATTTTAACTCAGTAAAGTGTATGCAAATACCAACCAGATGAATAGGATAAAACGTAAATTTTCAAATTTGCAAATTGTAAGTTACTTTCTATACTACATGTTACAAGAATGAATAATTAATTATAAAATTTATCGAAGTCAGAAACATTCCCGCAACTAAATTTAATTTTAAAACTGGAAGTACATTAAGGTATTTGTTTTTAAATGCATTCAAACTTTTACAGGCCAGCAGTAGGATGCAAAATTTTGAAATCAAAACCATTTACAATCTATCCATAAGCTTATAGAAATATGAACTATATCATAGAAGTGTAATATGAATAATAATTTTAGACAGAGTATCACTGTATTCGCAGGAGGAATCAACTCCATCATCCGCAACGACAGCATCCACCTCTGCGATACCAACAGGTTCCTCATCTGCAGCATCAGCAACATCCTCTTTACCGTCCTCAGGTTCAAAGCACATTAAATGTGCTATCAATTTAGCCGCAATCACTAACCAGCAAACAGTTGCCACCTCTACTAAGATGTATTCGCTACAGCATCAAACTTCCTTACAGCCTAACGGCAGCGCTACGAATGGTAAGTTATTTGATAGCATAATAATGTTTTGATATAAGTTGAACAAAACATCTCCGAGTTTTTCCATTGTCATAATATTTCTGCAACTTTAACCCATAGAATCCGTAAATCAGCGATCAGATATTAAGTACATGCACAATACTACGATGTGTTATTAGGCTTAATTACAAGAATCTAAGCTTTGTGGTAAAGTAGAATTTAAACATCCCATTGTAGCGAGAAGTCAAAGTCGTTCAACAGAAGGTTCGGGATCCGGTGGTTTAACACCGTCGAATTCATCACAACAATCCGGTAGCACACAACCCTCACAGCAAACTCATCAGATGCAACCAATGGGACAGTTAGGTGTAGCATTGCAGCAAGCAACCGGAATAGAAGCTCCACCAGCGAGTTTCACCTTTAACAACTCTGGTTAACTGTTTCACATTTTAATTATCTATATATGCCCTTCCTTTAATCATAACACTATAGATGTATAAAAAATCTCCATCACTAATAAAAGTTAGAAAATGATCTGGAGATTAGAAAACAGTCTAAAGATTAGAAAGCAATCTAAAGGTTCTGGATCAAGAGATCGAAGAGGTGTGATACCTATTACATGACAGATTTTTGGAAAATAATACACAAGCAACACCAATACCAGTGATAGGATTTCTGTTATGTTATAAAAATTTTGAAAAGCTCAAATTGCGGAAATGCGAGAAATTAAACTGTAAAAATTCTCCTACTCATTACATTATCAGATGCAAGCGGAATTGATGGGCCTATCTCGATTTCTAGCTGCTAATGTTCATTAGTGTTCAAAACCACATGTTTACTGAAATTTCCAGATCTGTTTTCATCCTTTCCAACCAACCACAACTTACTGCAATATCAGATGCGACCGGAGTTGATGGGCCTACCTGGATTTCGAGCTGCTAATGGTTCATCTGTGAACGCGGTTCGATTTGTTTTATTTTACTTATACCATGAGACAGACAGATTAAACTGTACCAAAGTCATCCTACATAACTGATACAAAATAATGGGTTAATAGTTTCAGGGGATTAGAATTGTGATACACAATTTTGATTCTCCATCATAATAATTCGTATTTTGAAGTAAGAAATTCCTCAAGTTTCTTATTGATTTTAAAAATTTACAAAAAAATCCTCTCGAACCACTATTCTCGAAAATATAACAGCGATACAGCAAAGAATATGCTTAATATAATATTATAATATTCATTTTCATATGTACGAATATTTTTATCTAAATTAACTCTTACAGGAAAACAGTAAACTCTTACGAACTATAAAGGCTTTGGAAGCTAAAAAAGTCGTTGATACTAATAGTAAAAAAAATAATGGAACCTGGATTTTTCAGTTATTTCGCATCAATCCCAAAAGTATTATTAGAATAAAAGTAACATTTATCGAAGTTATTCATGAGATTCGAGAAACTAAGAAACTAGGATATTGAGTCCAGTAATTTCTTACATAGATCACAATTAAAATTAATATTGACATCACTGTTCTTGCAGAAGTCCATTTGAAAACAAATTCGACCACTAATTTATGAAAAATAATTTCTTTGTATATCATTAACATGCATATTAGCATATCCTATTTTCATCTTTTTGGAAATCAGAAATTATTGTCTCAGCTCTGAGTGGAAATTCCAAGGGTACAAATAACGCTAATTAGATGTTATATTCTGAGAGATTTCTACGAATGAAATCATAAAATATAATTTGAATTTCATTTTAATATTGAACTCAAATTCAGCATCATAATGAAAGGTAAAAAATAAAGATCAAACCATTCACATTTTTTAAATTTTAAAAAGGAAGAAGCAAAGGATGAGAAGTTGACGTGTGACAATATGACAATAGCAGCTTAGAAGGAATTGTTGAGGACACGAAATGAAATGAAATATGTCGAAGAGAACAATGACGCCTTCTATCTATCGCTTGGATTCGATGATAAGTACACGGCTGCGTAATCCCATCCACTTGTATGTGTGTTTGTGTGTGCGTGCTTTTGTATGTGTATGTGCGTGTATGCGTATGTGTGTGTATATGTGTATGTGTGTATATGTGTATATGTGTGTGTGTTCGTGTGAAGCTTGCACCACCTCGTGCCACTTCTACAGACGATTTTGAAAATAAGTAAGCATTTTTTAAAAAAAAGATGGGAACAGAAAAGAGTGGTACTTATTGTTTAACAAATATATGCATCTCCCTTTCTCCTCTCTTTCTCGCTCTCTCTGATACCTCACAAGGGTTTCCCGAGAAAAAAACCTGACCACAAAATATGGGTTCATCGAATATGGCATTTTGCCAAGATGTACTTGTCAACCTGCCGACTGGTACTGATGTTGTGGATGGCGGTGATGAGATGGGTCCCCCTCCCTCAGTCTTTGAATTTTTTGAAATTTTTTTGTAATATAATGCAACATATCTTCTAAGGAGGCTCGAATCTTTTTCCTCCACCCTCTTCTACCCATCATCGATTGATACAACCTCGTAGCTGTCACTCATTTCTTCTGATGCTTTTTTTTCTTCCCTGCTATCTCTTCTCTTTGTCAGTCTTCCCTTCCCGAAAATATGAGCAAGCGAACCTGTGCAGGACCAGTTCGAACTTCCTCCTCATCACATTGAACCACTTTTTTTTTAATCTCGCAATACTCCCATCCTCATTTATTTTTAACTTTTTCCGTACTTTTCCTTGCTTTTCTTCTATACAATTACATTTTTCCTGATACTTTCTTCTCCGTGCCACATATTGTTTCAATTTTTTTATGAAAAAAAGGGAAAAATGAGATTTTTGACAAACACTTGTCATATTTGAGTTTTGCATACTCTGTCTCCAAAATGAGTAGTCTCGGAAGCAGTCATACATACTTAGGATATCCCGACTGTGGCCCCGATTCGGTAGAGAGAGGAAAAGATGGTACATACAACTTTTCCATGGTATCAGTTAATTACCTTATTGTGAATTCTATATTTGTGTGGTTATCTTTGAATTGAGTAATTTTGTCCAAATCAAAACACCAAGTGATTTTTTTTAATGAGACTATAAATGCTAATAAAAAGAACATTTGTGAGAATAGTCGTTACAAACTTCAAAGATTAGCAAAAAGTTGAAGAATTGCAGAACGACAAGAATAAGGAAATAAAGGGAAGTAACGTTGACTGTGAAAATATTGCAAACGGATAAGTTACTTGAATGCAAACTTAATGTGAATACGTGAATAATGAGTTGACTTCAATTAATACTTACAAGCAGAAATAGACAGTTCATAAAATTCGTGATGGCGAAACATTGATTTAAATGATTTCTCAATTATCATAAAAAGAGTTTCATTTCAAAGAACGAAAAGAGAGGAAAAAACTCAACAATCAATTATCTCAAAATAAAAAAATGTGAAACGGGAGGAGTAAATGAAAAAATATTTCCTAATCGTCGTCCTTTGCTGATCTTTTTTTTGTGTATTTATATTTTGTTTGTACCAAATGGAATAATTCGATTCAACTTTTTCAATGAATTTTTGCAGATGATCTGCATTAATCTTTAAAACAAACCGTTAATTATTTATTTTCAAAAAAAAGACTTATATTTGCATTAGTCAAAAAGAAAATTCGTATAATGCGTAAGTAATTCAAATTGTGCAGTTTTTCTTTTTTAAATTTACAATCCTTCCTTTTGTTAATTATTGATTTGAAGCATAGAAAGAAATGATATTTTATTGAAATTAATGCATTTCGCTTCTCTTTGCTTTATTAAACTTAAATCTTATTCAAATAATTGGAAACAATAACATAACCGGAGAATTTGTATAGTTTTTAATTAACTTCATATGAACATAATATTTCTTTCACTGTTGTGATAATTGCGCTTCAGAAAGAGGCGGACATCAGTCTTCCAACGAGCATCATTTTAAAACAGTTAAGTTGTAGATGAAACTATTTCATTTTTATTCCTACGAAACACCAGAAGAGCAATACATTAAGGAGAGAGTTGTGAACTTCTCTTCAAAATATTCTCTTCATAATCTTTGTTACACTATTTTTTAATAACATCACTCGATTTACTTATCCAACGAAATTTAGTAAGCTAGGAAGAAAGAGTAATGAGAGAATTCAAATGTACTTACCAGACAACAAATCATCAGACTAGCAGAAATGTCAAATAATATCAGAAAGTCATTAAACAGGTTTTTGCGCTTTGCTTGGATAAAATGATTACGTTGGAAGAAATAACGACTTTTCCGTTTGTGTGCATAAAATGGATGAAATGTTTAAAAGTGCAAAAGCCCTAAAGGCTATTTCAGATGATTTCATTTTTGCTTCAATTTGTTGGACTAGCCATGACATTGCAGCTTAATTTTGAAGGAAAAAAAATAAATTCTTATTACTCGCTTTTCATATCATTAAGGCAAGATATTAATTTTTTCAAAACTTCAAAACCCAAAAAATTTTGGGAATTAATTTTCAGATCTTGGAATTCATTTGTACTACTAGAGCTTTAAAATAAGTTCTAGAATTAACAATGCTGTAGCAAAAGTTGCAGATTTCTAAGTAAGATATGATATTTGATGCTTTGATAATAATGAAACGCAAGATACTAAGGACAAGCAGTGTTGCGTGCTAGGAATAGCCAGCATTTATTTGATCTTTTTTAAATTTTTTTTATAATTTTTAAGTTTAAAATTATAACTGTATGTCTATCCACCAAAATGTTTAGACAAGTATGCTTGTCTACATAAATTATACTTATTGCAATCTTGTTTTCTGTTTCCTAAGAATAGCTTTTCATCTGCAAATCATTAAATGAAAACTGTAAATTACAGTAACAATTAAAAAGTATTGGGTACCCTCACCTATCACACACCAAAAAAGGGTTGTTTAATGAGGAATGAGCAGGAAGGAAGAGAGAAAAAAGTTGTGGAAAAGGTATGAGCGCAACAATTTTTCATCCTTATCGCTATTGAAAGTGTGTCATTTCCTTCGCTTACTGATTGGCGATATTTTTCGTTGGTGTTTCTATCTGTCCGTATATAGAAAGTTCATTGCTTTTCATGTATGTCTGTTCATTGAAATGTGTTTGCAAGTAAATTTTTCTTTTTAAATACAAAGATCTTTTTATAAATTGCTGTAACAAAAATTTTTGTAACTATACTACCTTTAATTTTATTGAAAAAGTTTGAAAAACTGGTTCGTTTCTTGTCGTTATGTCTTTGTTACTTCATGTCGTCGTTACACACTTTTTTGTTACGATTATAACCAAAAACTCACATTTACAAAAAATTTTATTTTTGAAATCCATCCTTTTTTGGGCACAATGAAAAAGCAATTGCGGTTTCTTTGTTTCAGATGACCATTGTTTTCCGGTATCCCCGGAGGCTATTTTGGGAGGAGTGAAATAACGGTATTTGCCTTGCATTAGTGTTTTCAGAAGCACTAAAACAATTATTCTGAACACGAAAATTTCCATTAAAATCACAGTTAATTAAATTCTACCCAACAGATTTGTCCATTTCTTTATTACCAGCTATATTGGAAAAAAAAGACAAATACTTCTGAATCTTTTTAACAAAACAATATTTTGTTACAAGAATTTGAGAACCGGAAGCAAATTTTCTCCTTATTTCTTTCTTTTTTAATTTTTGTTGTACATTTTGTAAAGCTTAGCTATAAAAAAAGTGGGTAGTTATTTTAGCAGCGGATAATTACTCAGTTAGAGGCACTGTTATCATTGTTATCAACATGTACACTGAAGCTATGAGAAGTTTGCTTAACACATCTCCGTTCTTCGTCAAAGCAAACTTAATCATGAATTTTCTGATGGCATTGAGAAGACATTGGGAAGTGCACATGTGTGATGATAGTTTTTATAGGGCACATAATTGGAAATTAGTATCCCTCCTCTGCTGCTTCTGATTCAGTTTGTTGTCTCCTTTCTCCCACCCTCCCGGCCTCTGAAATGATTCACAGTTGGACCATTGCTGGATGTGGTTGTCGCAAATGATCGTCGGATGCTTTATTCTGAGGGGAAAATCGCCGATCTTCTTAACTGTTCATTATCATTACTGTTTTTGGCCAAAACAGTAACGTTATTTTTATTGAGCATTCGTATAACTTTACTGTATCACTTATCATTATTACCACTAACGTCAGAATCACAAACGAACAACACTATCAATATCATAACTATTATTCTCATTATTATTATCGTCATCATTACCACTATCATCAATATTATCAACTGCTTTTTCAACTGTCAATAAAATCATCAGAGGTCAAACTGTATGCTTTACATGGCCACAAAGGAAGGGAAATAGCATTCTACCATACGGGACTTTACTACCGGTAGATGAAGCAGAATGAGGCCGAAAATGAAGTGAATTCTTGACTGTATCAGGGCCACTGGTCCCATATTTCAACAGTTTACTTCTGCCTTTATTAGTAATGATTGTTTTTGAAGGTAAGCACTTCTTACCATGCTACTGAAAAATTCAATCAAATACATACGAAACGAATTTCGAAAAAATTTTTTTCAAAGGTTAGAAAACAAATGGCTTTTATTGATCGTTTCCATACATTCATCATATAACTGCATATGTAGAGAGATGTAAATATGGCATCTCAATTCATGCTATTCAATTTTAATATTTTTAAACGTTTCACTTTGGTCATTTAGATCAGTCTTCATTAAAGAAAGCATTGAAATTAAGCGCTTTTGATTTGTCTATGAATTAACTATTGAACTACGAAAGTATTTCATCCAGTAGATAAGATGCAAATGGCACGCTTTTTTTCATCACTAAATTTGAACGAAAATGATGCATTCTGAACCATTTAAAAAAATGAAAATAAATTTGGCAATAAAAGGGATGAAATTAAGTTTGATAAAATAATTCACATTAGCATATTAAGGATATCATGCCTTTGAAGAGATCCGATCTTGCAGAGGTAATGTAGAATTGGACAATAACCTATCTCCGCTATGAAATTTATAATTATGATAGAGGATTATTCATCATAGAGTTGTAATGAGAAGGGATAAACTTTTATCTGCTTCAAATAAATGATTCGCTTAATCGCTACGCTATTCTTAGATTCAGTGTTTTATTGATTGAATACAACTTTGATGCTAAGTCTTGAAAATTTGCCTAGTCAGATAGATAGGCACTACGTTAGCGGCATTTCCGTTTTGTTGGTGTGTCAATACTTAGTCATTGTATGTCATGTCCATTTATCCTGATATTTGTGGGTGCATACTTCCGAATTAATATCATAGGCGCTATTTTTTCAATGTGATTTCATATTACAATAATCTGAGGTTAACTGAAATAATTTAAATATGCTTTAAAAATAATTTTAAATGATGTACATATGGTTTAAAATTCAATAAGCATCTAAGAATATCAAAAATCCTTTTTACGCCTGTCTCTCTACATTTTCCTCTTCAATAATTATTGCGTAAAATTTAATTCGAAATTCTTCCCTCGAATTGAAGAAGAGGAATAGAAAGGGAAGAAAAAAGAATCTTTTGAATGAAAAGTTTTTTTTCCTTCTTTTTTCTTTCTCCTCCTGAACAAGTTCAGATGAAATTTTCAATGCATTACTATACCCTGCCCTCTTCATTCCTCTCTCTCTCTCTTCTTGCAAACCGATTTTTCGGCATTTTTTTTACTAACAATTTGTAAAATCGCTGATTTTTTTAAAAGCAATTTTATCGACCGAAAAATAAATTCAGCCTATTTTGAAGTTTATTTTTCAAACAGAAAGTTTTGAAATATTTAATAATAAAACTAAATAAAATTCTCACTGAAAGACAAATGATCAAGTTTTGTTATGCAGATATAAAAAATTATGAACATCAATGATATTGTATATATATGATCACATACAGTGTAACACAACTCTTCCACTCTTAAATTTATTATCAATTGATGAAATGATAACAATGATTAGTGGAAGTGTTTTATCAGCTGATTTGTCATTGAAGTTGACGATACCGTATTCAGGCGGAATGATTAAGATGTATGCTAATATAATATTTACTATACAATGATGCAGAGAATGCAGAGGCACTCGCGCTGAACACCAATTGCATTGTCGCGTTGCAGCTGACGATAACATCTAACGTTACAGTCTTCTCTGATTTAGGTAGTCTTCATTCTTAATTAATATTTGAACTAATTTTAAACCCTTTCCTTTCCTTACATTTTTATAATCCTTAATATTTTTGAGACTAGTTTATTTTAATTTAGTTTAGTTTGCATGTAGCATGATATTAATAAGCATTAGTGCATGAAATGGCTTTAGACTGACTGCTAAATAATTCTAACTTTTAATGCATTTTGTCTTTTTCAAAGATTTAAGCAAAATTTCTTCTTAGTTGAAATTTATAAAACATCTGCGTTGTGTATGTTTCACTGAATGCAATTCATAATAATATGCTTTGTAAGAAGAATACTTTTTTTGCTGATAATGAGCTTTTATGCTCTCTTATGCAAACATTCATATATTGATAAGAAAAGGCGACATTTGAAAACATTTTCAACTATCGCAAAAGAAATGAAATGAAGCGAACATCAAAGCAAGAAGAGGAAAAAAGAACAACCAAAACGGAAAACTTACTTTTAAGAGAAGTGTACAAACTGAGGATTTTTCCAATTTTTTAAAATATATTTATCTGATTTAGCATTAAAATTTGTAGAATTTTTTTTCTCAATAACAAAGTAGAAATGCTTGCTTTTAATTCGAATGAAAAATATCAAATATTAATAATTATTAAATTATTTGGGAGTGATAATACCATTTCACTCTTAATTCTAATAAGATATATTAAATATTTGATGATCAAATTACTTGTTTGAGTGTGATAATAATAATATATTATTACCTTTAATTATTATGTTACAAATCTAAAACGATAAATTTTCAACATTTCAAAATAAAAAGTGCTAATTTTATTGTGGAAAGAGAAGAGGAAAAGATTGAAATATTTCCAGTCCCTCTATTTCTGAACTGAACGGCAGCGAAATATGTGAAAGTTGGATAAGTTTGCTGGTTGCACTTTCATCAGCGTGAAATTGTGCTTTATTAATGCATTTCAAGAGTAGTATTGGTTAGCCTGCTTCGTTTCGTGTTAGTTAGCTTGACAAGCGGAATTTCTAGCTGTATGGACTGTTGTTGTTTTAGTGTTACTGATGTACAGCAATTAATGAACAAGTTATTTACCATGATAGATTTTATTTTCTCATGTTTCAAAATAAAACTAATGATTAATATGGCTCCAGTTTGACTCTTTTATTCAGTCTTTCCTACCAGTCATTGTTAAAATTATTCCGATGAATTTTTTATTTTCTATTATTTTATTTCATATTAATTTTCGAACCATATTATTTCATATTTCGTCATTATTTAATTGAAATTATAAGAGATTGGATAATTTCTCTGCTTGTCCTTTGAAATTAATAAATCAACAGAAAAAATGGTAAAACGCACATTTTTTAATTTGGATAAGATCAATGAATAATAAAAAAGTTAACTGGAAATGATGACTAATTAATGCTTTAGGGCTAATTAATGATAAGAGTATTCGTCCAAGCGTAATGTAAAAGATGGAAGAGTAAGAACAAAAGAAATGATTCACACATTGATATATTTAGCTAAGAATAGATCGTTTTACATACCTCCTTTCTTTACAAAAATATTTCCACTAATTGTTTTGTAAATATATTCACAAAGTCTTATGGGACTGTCAGTCATTGACCGTACTCCTTTCTGAATGTAAGACTGGTAATTCTGTAAACTATCAAAGAATTCCTACAATTCATTTCTTCTTGCTATTTTATCTTCTCGGTCTTTTTTAACGATTAAATCTTTTCGATTTCTTTTTCAATCAAGTCTTTTCTATTCGGTTCATCTGATTAACAATTATTTATCTCAAGTATGACAAAATTATGAAATAAACCAAGGATAAACAAGTTTGACGTGGTTATATTTAGCATTAGTTCGTTTCGATAATGCCAAATTGAAATCATTTCAGTGATTTTGTCATAATTTTGCTTTATCAGCGAATTTTTATGGAACTGTAATGGAATTAAAAAGCTAAATAAGTTTTGACAGAAAAACATCAGAAATTCAGTACTAAGCCAAAAATTACTTTCATCGAGATGAAATGAAATTCTTACAATTAGCTGCTAATCTCTCATTAACTATAATTATGTAGCATTCATAGATGAAATCATTTTCTCCCAGCAATCAGAATTTTATGAATATTACTTTATGCTTTTTCTGTCTAGGCTAAGACTAGTTGAATGAATGCTTCATTCTTCGATAATGATATGATGACGCCATAGAAGCCTTCCTATATGGGGCCTATTGGTGCGGTCATTACAGAGAAATGCCTATCCAACACAGACACAACATATATACACAGACAAGACAACCTTTCAATGCTCTCAATCTACGTACACACGAACTTACACGAGACAGCGACAACGATGGCGACAATCAACATCGGTTCTCTCCTTTTTCTGTCTGTCTATCTATCTATCTATCTAGGTAAGTACATGTGCATTTATACATGTGTGTATGGGTGTGAGTGCGTAGCTTTCAGCTGATGTAACCGATTAGATGGGCTGTTCGAGAAAGCAATGAGTTGTTTAGCTCCATCGATCAGGTTGCACTCTACTGCAGATGTATTTTTCGGGCAGCACCACACATTTAAACCGGCAAAGCTCCTTTTCATACATTTCGAAACTTTTCCCTTTGCAATCATTCAATTAATTCCTTCTCTGTTTGTTTTCTTCTTACGTGAAATTATCTTCATTCTTCATGGAAATTATGTGAAAGCTCTGGAAACATGAACGTTATAGAGATGATATCATTAACTTGTATGATTCTGACGAGCAATTAATCTATCCTTCCTAACAATTGCTATTAAGAGATAGAAAATGTGCCAAGGAGTTTTACGAATTTAGCTGTACATTTTAGATCAGTAGAATTTATGTTACGCACAGTTAAGAGACAATGGATGCTTTGCAAAATATTTGAAATTGCAATATTTGCGTTAGAAAGAGAGAAATAGCTTCATGGTGAGAATAATCATTGTCAGATATAAAAAGTATCGTGCAGAAATCCTAAAATTATTTCTGGAAAATTTTTCTTTCAAATATTACTTTTTAGAAAAAAAAATTATTTCTTTCAAATATTACTTTTTATGAATGAAATTAAATGTTGTGAGTATGAATAGCAAGAAAAATTGAGAATTCCGGTTGAAAATCAGGAATTCTCA
>UPTC01000028.1:65139-97492 GCA_900537255.1 Acanthocheilonema viteae | reverse complement strand
AGATATTTTTTTCTTTTTTTTAAAAATATTTCTAGAATTTAAGAAAAAACACGAAGAAACTATAGTTTTCTATGAGCTTAGCGATGCCTTTATATGTGCAAGAATAAATTCACAACTGACTGTGTGAAGTTATTCATTAATATTCGTTAAGTGATATTTCTTCGAGAAATTAAACCAAAAATTTCCGCTTTTAAAATAAAATTTAGCAGACGGTTGATGGCGAATTGTAATAATAATAAAATATATTGCCGATGTCGAATTCTGTAAAATTCAGGGCTCTCCTTTAGCCCGTAAGCTTTATCAATGCAATGATAAAATGGAAAGAGAGAGTAAGAAAAAAGGGAAGAATTTATTCAAACAGGTTTTTAGCTTCTTAAACACAAAGGATACGAGAAATAAAGTGATATTTGATTTCATAGAAATGAGCGAAAATTGATTCTTAATTTGATAGTTTTTCTTCAACATGCACAACCTGTAGATTGTTAAATTCTTTCAGTCACAGATCACAGGAATAATTAATCAAAAATCGGACTTTCTTAAAATAATTTGAAGTTTCAGTCGGGAACGAGGATTGAAGATTTAATTTATAGAGTTTACTACGCATATTTATTCCAATGCTAAAATAGTTCTGCCTAAAAAATTTAGAACTTAAAAAATGTATTGTCGTATATTATGGTATTTTAGAATTAACTTAATTGTTTACTATAATCGAGGAAGTGTCCATTTAAAATTACCAAGAAATGGATGTTCTATTTTGATATTCATATAACATAGTAGAATTAATAATTCATGTTATTTTTTTAATTCATATACCTTTAATTTTTTTAATATTATTTAGGCTTTCATATATAATAGCAGAATTTTGATCTTTCGGCACTCAACTTTTTGTCTGTTCAAAACTACCATTCAACTACTTCTTCCACGCACTATTTACACATCACAATTTTTCAATTTTTAAATAAGTTAAATATTTTGGCTTTCAAATAAAAGATTTTTAAAATATTATAGCGCATGACAATTTCTTATTTGTTGACAATATTTTCCATAACTAAAAAATTCAAAGTTTCAAACGGAGTTTAAGTTTCCTAGATCTCGAATCTAAAGTTGAATTTTTGAATTTCAAGAAAAGTGGCTTTTCTTTGAAGTCGACTACGGTATTTGTCATGTGTCATGCATTGTCACTTAAAAAGGTGTTGTTTGCAGACAATGCCTCTTGAAGGACTGATGCGCGAATAGCACTATGCAATCAGACCTTTTTACATTACCGTAAATTGACCCTGAAACGTTCAGGAAGTCATTTTTTGCTTACTTAACAACAAGCTTACTATTTTGAGAAATGAAGGTTCCTAAAATTATTCACTATTCTTTAATATTTTATACTTCGTTCAAAAATTAAAACAAATTTTAAGATGCTGTCGATCTTTCCAGATTAAATTGGGTAATATAAATGAGGAAAAATGGTTAAAATGTTTTGCTATTTAATTTCTATTTCAATAGCTTTTCTGGTTTTTATCCTGTTCCTTATTAATCTTTTGATTTCCAAAATTTCATTCTAAATAATTTTATTCTACGAATTTTTGATTCCAAATTTGTCTCGTTTTTCATCGAAAATTTTCTTTTTATGCTTTTGTCGGTCTTTATAGTGCTAATGTTACTGCTAGCAGTGTCACTATCTCCAGTATATGTTGTATGCAATCAAATACAGATAATAATGAGGCACTGCTTTTGTACTTTACTTCGATCTTATTTTTTCATCTTGTGTCTTTGCCAAGAGAATGAGAAAAATGTGAATAAATTTCGGAAGTTACTATTTTTTCATTAAAAAAAATGATTATATTGAAAGTAAAAATTGTTTTTTTTAGTAGAAATTCTTTTCATTTCACTGCTTTGACAGAAACATATATGAAAACGTCATTCGTCTTTGTTAATTTTTCTTCAATAGCGGTTTTGTGAGGTGAATTAAGATTTTGTTGTTGAAAAGATAGCCTTTCACGCTCCTAATACAACGATCACAACAATACCAATTTACATTTATGGATTAGCTTCTTCGAAATTTAAACTCTTTCGTTCCATTTCTGTGAAATAATCTTCGGGAAATAGATTCAATCCATTTCTCCAAAATTTTCAAATCTTCACCTCAAATTTCATGTAAGTGTTGAATAGTTAAATTGGAGAAGTTACGGTTTTGACGTTAACCACAAATAAATGTTGAGGATTGATAGTACAGTTTCTTCTTTATGTCTAATGAAAGATGTAAGCGAGTTTAAAACGTGTTGCAATTCTGTCTAAACCCATTTAATGAACGTGTCTCGTAGCGTGGCGATTAATATGAGTTATGCTATAACGATACGTCAAAAGCTTTTTTGTGGGAAGTTTTTACAGAAGCTTTTTTCATCAGAACACAAAGAACATATAAGCATTGATGACTTAATATTAACAAACTATAAGGAAGGGAAAGGAAGAAAACGATGCTGCTTTCACGGAAATGAAGCTGCTTGAATCAAGAGAGTCTTCCTTTTGAAGCTAAATGGAATAGGTTAGATCCAGTTCAGATTACTCCTTCTAACGGTTATTTAAAACTTTCAACTGTTTAATTACAAATTGTTCTGAATGTTTTAGATGTGTACGCGACAGATTGATTGACCTGAATTTATTTAAGTAATGTGTTGAATAAGATTCATTTGCTTTATGTTTAACAGAAACGAAGAGGAAAAGAAAGCTTGTTGACAGTATGTAATAATGATGATGATGATGGTGATGGTGATACTGTGGATGATGAGGATGATGCGGGGGAGGGCGTAATGGCAGCACTGGTATTTTGATGTTGAGAGCAGTGGTAATGATGATGATGGTTGATGGTGATGGTGGCGCACTGACTGGTCATTACAGTGTAAAAAGATGGTAAGGAAGGAAGGAAGGAAGAAAAACCGGGTCCACTGGGGCGATCCATCTTTTTCATCTCATCATCTCCCCCGCTAGTCCCGCCTTTCACCCCATTTCTTCCCTAATCAGCTTTGCCCCTTTTTGCCTATCCATTTTCTCTGATTCCTTAATTTTCTTTTCGGGAAAAAAAGGAAATTTTACAGTGAGTTGAAGTGATTCTTTCTGTTATTTGTACAACATTGGGGGTCCAACCAAAAAGATGCCAGCAGGCAGGTTTTCTGTACCCTTTTCTCTGAACCTTTACCGCCGTATCATTCACTTTTCGATCATTTTCAACAATCATTATTTGCTCTTCCTTCACTGTTTAACTTTTTTTTCCGCAATACTCTTCCTGTGGAAAGATTTTAATATCGAAAATTGATAATGTATATGTCCAAGGCATCTTTCTTCTTTTAGGACAATAAATTGTCATCCTATCTGAAGATCATAACTTGATATTTGATGATATTCATCACAATATCATCTGCAATGAGGTGATTTTTGTTACACAGAATGATTAATGTCCAAGAAGCAAACATTTCAGACCCCATTTTTCTTGCTACTAATCACTTAGAAACGCCGTTGATTAGCTTGAGTTGGAGATAAAACCCGCTGGAACAAATTATTAGAACAAACGAAGTAGAAAAAATTAATGTGAAGGGAAACATGAGAAAGTGTGAATACACTTAAAATTATTTTGGAATATTTCCAAAGTAAGAATAATTTTAAGGACAGAAATTTGAACTAATTAATTAATAAGTTTCACCACATAATAAATTTCATTGAGTCCCAGTTCTGGCTGGGACAAACGTGAAAGCAACACTTTACGTTTTCCTTCCCATGCAATTTTCAGTCTGCTGGTCAATCCCGAACTAATCAAGCAATCTAATACATTGCTCTACCTCTTTTAATCTACCCTTATTACATAGCCAAGGCTTTAGCAATGGTCTAATGGCTTTGATAGGACTTAATAACTGCTAATATCTCGACTGTGTAACAAAAATTGCAAAAATGGAAAATGAAGAAGGCTTTAAATGTTAAAAAAAAATGTCATGATTAAAAAAGAATAGCTTAATCGATGAAATTCATTGCATTAATTAACTTTTTGCGATGAAACTTGTCAGTTAATTGGTTGCAATCTTTAATATTCGATGTACTTTAGCTCTTCTCAAAATTGTTCTTACCTCGCATCTGTGTACATGTTTTAAGCTTCTCATTTTAGCCTTCAAGTGTCAAATTTACTTTCTCTTTTTATATTTGCCCTAGCTACTAAGTGTTGATTCCAATTAAAACTGATAAGTCACGTAAAGCATCACCAAATGTGAGCATTTAGTAATATGTATGAAGTAATTTTTGACAATGGATATATCTGTAGAAAATGTATCATTTAGGAAACATCAAGTGGTCTTGTTTACTTCGATTTCAAATGATTTAAAAAGAAACTGAGATTAAGCAGGAAACTATAGAAAGTGTGAGCCAATTTCAGAAAGAATTATTAAACGAAGAATCGAAAACAGATTATAAATATAACTGTTATTATAATAAGTTCTTTTAACTTAACATAACACTCTATCAAACTGGCATATGTAATTCGTTTACAAGTAAAGTATCTTTAAGAATATTTATCTGAATTGAATATGGTTGTCTTGTGAGGTACGTGAAATTTTTCCTCTCCCGGCTTCTCTATACTATTTGAAAATTATCTTACGGCAGGATAAAAACTATTAGCAGCTTCAATGAGACGAAAGCACTTGAGAGTATTTGTTTTTTTGCTCATATTATACTTATTAATTATTACGAGCAACCTAAAGGACATGTTGAAATAGCTATCGTGGCATGTACTAGCATTGTATTCTGACGAATAAAATACAGCTGTGGAAATTGTAACTGAAATAATATGAAGTGTAATTTTTTTTACATTTACTTGGTCAAATATCTTAGCGAATTTAATAGCAATTAACAGTTCCTGAACTGGAATTGAGTGCAATGTAACGTGATCATTACGCGGAGAAGAATCACCGAGAACGAATAATCCGTGAGATGCTGAAATCATAGTTGTTACACTCCAAATTCTGAAACAATAGTGCGAATGAAGAGTAAAAAACAAATTCTGTACAGTGTACAGAAATACCACCATGTGCGAGGTCATGCTATATATGTTGTTGTGTGCGGAGATCATGCATCATATTGTCTTTCATTTTTATGGATTCATTTTTTTTTTTCTGTACCGCTAAAAATAATAGATAAAGCATGGAAAAGAAAAAAGTTAGTGAAGTGAAGTGACAAGAAGGAGGGAGTGAAAATGAAATTTAGCAGACATGAGATGATTCAGGGCAAATGACTGTCTGCTTGATATCGAATTTTACGAAGCAGACGGTTGTCAATTTTACTATTTGCCGGTGATCGGTAGAAAAAGGACAAAAGAAGAGTAACAGAGAAGAGAAAGACGAAAATGCTAGCAAAAAAATTCTAGCTAGGCAAGTTCCCATCATTTATAGATTTTGCTATAGAGCAAAAAGAATATAATTTGCACATGGAAAAAGCACTTTATATGGATAAAAAAAATCACACCTGCGAAAGTTCCAGGCAAGCTTGCTATCATTAATCTTACCTGCGTCTATTTATACCTATTTTGAGGGATATCAATAAAGTAACACATTTCTGCTCCTTCTCCTATTAATCTTCATCTTTTTTTTAAGAAACTTTGAAGGGCATTTTCTGCCTTTATCATCCAAACAGTTGAAATCTACACTTCTCTCGTATAGATGGGATGCAAACCGCATACTCTCTCCAATAATCATATATGTAGAGATGTGTGTGTGTGTGTGTGTGTGTGTTATGTACACATGTCTGTTTGCGAGTCATTGTGAAATGTTCCAATAAACTTTCAAGTGCTAACAAGCGATAATATTTGTAAGCCTGTCTAGTTCTCTAAGCGAATTTCATGCGTGGACAATATCGGGATAGCCGTGAGCCACGATTGGGCAGATGATCGAGAATTGCAGGCAGCAATAAAGCAGCATAGAGGAGGAGCCGTTCTTCTTCCCCTTTTTTTGATAGGGAGGAAGCGATGAGCTGATGCTTAGTGCTATGTGTGTTCACTGTTTGGGAAATACCCTTTTCGTTCCTCTGTGCTTCTTTCGCTTCCTCTCTTTATTCCGTGCACTGTGAAGAATTTTCTCACGCCTTTTCACATTATGCAAATAATGAACACGAAATGAAAATTACTGAGAGGTTGCAATTTTGTCGCCAAAATTTTCAGATTATTTATTTTATAAATTTTTCTTTTTTTTTTACTTCTGGAAATTTTTTATATGATGAGAATGGAGATGTAGCGAGTGAAAGGTGTCGAGATTACCAGACAATATTGAGATTAAAGATGAATTTTTTTTTTTGAAATAATTATAAAATTAGCTAATGTTTTCTTTTAATAATATTTCTTTTTTGAATAACTAATTTCTTTATTCGGAGCATAAAATTATTTTTTGCAGAGTATATTGCTTTCATGCACTTATCGTTCTGAGAAAAGTAAATGGGTTATTTAGAGTGTTGTAAATTATTAAATTTTGAACCTAATCAGGAAGAACGAATAAATCATTACAGTCGTCCTTGTACATGTAACAATGAGCGATTTATCGAGATAATAAATAAACGAGGTAAATATTCAATCGATAAAAAATAATTATTGAATTAAATATAAAAAATTTTTACATTACTACTTTTGAAAATTAAAATTTAAAATGCCAGTAGTTATAAACTCCTACGCTCTTTTGCGCCTATTTCCTTTTTGAATCACATTCACATTTGAGTAAAATGATTTTTAACTATTATTTGTCGACATCGATTACAACATTCTCGGATTTTCCAATTACGATAAATGGGTACTAAAATTCATAATATTATCTCAACCAGAGAATTTTCTTGAATGTCCTCAAATGTTGATTTTTTTTTCCTCATATCAAAAGTGTATTTACAGCTATTTTTTTGCTTAGATTTTTTAAATGTTTACTATTTTTGTCATTCTATAAATGACCCTAAACAGTACACATGAAATCTCATGTTTCTAAGCTTTTGAAATTTTCTTGAATTCATTTGGGGAATTATTACAAAAGTTTGTTGTATTTTAAATATGCAAATAATCAACCGACAAGAATAAAAGTGTTGCTGGTTTCTTGAGAGTTATAAAATCATTTTTTTTTCAGTGGCGAAATATTTGAACTATTGAGAGTCAATAAGCTTCCACTAAGGGACGTTACTGATCTTCATTCTTCTTTTTAAATTGCTTGCAGAGTTTTATTGATTTCGTCAAAAATTGAACTCGTAGATTAACAAATACATCAAATTTACAGAAAAATTGCGAATTCTGTCAACATAGAATGATTTCAAACTTCTCATGAAGTGTTAGAGGACGACCTTTTTGTAATGCTGGTGCTAAAAGCTGGACTTATTTGAGGCATGTACTGTGACCGCCTGTTTTCAAAACTGCTTGTTGAAAAAAAAACTTTTAACCAAAGCCATTATATGAAGCTGAACGGAATGTCGGAGCATGCATTCCTAATATTTCAGGACATATTTTTATCATTACATCCTATTTTTTAATTCCCCTGAGAGATCTGTAATTATCATACGTTATAATAGAAATAAAGCACATCTCTTTACTAAGGGATTATTCAAGCTAGCTGAGTAAACTAACTTTTCGTCCCTTCCATCGATGATTCCTTCCATCTGAATTGCACTTATAGTTTAACATAAAATTGCATTAAAATTAAAATAAAATATGTCTTCTTTGATCTTTTTCTGTTCTCTCTTAATTTAGGAAGGAAATAAATGGATCAATTAGTTTCTTTTTGAATTAACAAATTTTATGATAATTTGGCACATTCTTTGAATTTTATAAATTTTATAAGTTGGAAAACTACTGATTGTTGATTATTATTCAGTAAAAAAATGTAATATTTCTGTACCGTACTCGTTTTGCAACAATAATTCATCTATTCTTGTCTTATTAATTAAGCAAATAAGCTCAGATATAGGATTTCAGGAAAGGACGTCTCAGAAACATTTCTTCATTAGTCCCTTATTGAAAAATCAGTTAGCATCATTTTGTGTACATTTCACTGAATTCTTCTTTCTGGCCGAAAACAACTTTCAATGGTACGACAAACTTTTACACATCCCTCATTCTATTCAGTTATCAGGCAGAATGCAAATCTCGGAAAATGCATTTATACGATTATCTCTACTACGAATATGCTACTGAACTAAGGCAGAATGCAGGTAGTCTTTCATATCACTTCCGCATTTTATTTTCTTCAAATTCTTCTATTCAATTTTTTTTTTGACTCGTAATCGATTGGACTTCTTTCATCTTTCCTATTCATCTCGTGTTACCGAATGTTTGATAGTCACCATGCGGAAATAGTAAACATCTGTTAGAGTAAACATCTGTTGCAGTTGAAGAATGTTTAACTGACCGTGCGACGGGCGAGTTTGCTAATGAGATGTGGAAAGCATCTTTTTTTTTCTCTGATGCCAAACCAAAATTGATAATGAAATTGTGGTTTTTTTTGGCCATTATTCCAATTCCAAATTTCAGTTTCAAGACAGCTTGCCTTAGTTTTCATTTCCTTCTAACAAATGAAATCGAAGAGTTTTATTTAATTTGAATTGAATTTAAATATTATCAAATGGCTGAAGACTTTTCAAAGAGGAATGGAATTAACAGTTGATAAAATAAAGAGTTACATATGAAGTAAGTCTGCTGTCCGGTACAGTTCAGGTACTCAAACAGTACTCGCACTATCTCCTGCCACTCCCAGCTTATCTCACATCATCAAGAATTACCAGGTAACCCATTTCTCACCTGTGGTCTGTCTGCTCGTCGACCTACCACATTCAGACGTTTTTTCCTTGCTAGTGACAGACCCGCCTCCCTTTATTCCAGAGACACACCTGTGATTGGTTCTTGAGATACCGTGAAAACTCTTTATATCTATATATATGTATGTATGTCTGCATGTATGTGTGTGTGCCCATGTATGTGTATGTACGTATGTGTTGCATGTATGTATGTAACTGTGTGTTATGTGTGTGTACATATGTGTGTACGTGTGTGTATGTGTGTGTGTGTGTGTGTGTGTGTGTGTACTATCGTAATTAGCATATCTTCTAATATCGTTGATGAAAAATTTAAAGAAGAAGCAGTGAAATGAACAAATACAAGTCGAACGAGATGGAGATTTTTTCGAGCGAGAGAGAGAGGGGAGAGGGAGAGGGACGGAGAAAGAGAGACGAACCATATTGAGAGTGTGGAACCCGTCGAAGTGTTCGCAGGTTGAGAAGATATGGTCCATGCAGCCAATTTTTGTGCAAAGTGTAATGTAGATGTAGGGGAGGAGTATCGATTGATTTATTGAAATTTTGTGGTAATTTCAATTGCAATATTCTCGAAGAAGAGAGAAAGACTGTCAGTGAAGGAGTAGGTGTCGTTGGAGAGTAAGGGGTATAATTTCTAAGAAGCATCAAGAGAGAAGGACTTATAAAGCCAGAAAGAATTTAAAAGAAAAACCAATTTTTAAAAATTTTTAGAAAGTAACAAGCAGAACTTAAAATCAGTTGATTTCTTCAGGTGCTAAATTTAGAAAGCGTTCACTTCTCTCACTCCATTCATAAATTATGTTTTGATTTATCAATAACAATCATTTATCCAACATCAAACAGATATAAAGCCTTTTTTGTTATCAAAACATCTCAATTGCTTCAGAATCTTGCAATTGTTACTGCTTTTTGGATACCACGAAAGAGCTTTCATTCAACTTTGACCTCTGTTATACCGCAAAACTTCAGAACTCTCATCTCTGTCATATCATTTTCTTGTATTATTTATGCATTTTTTGATTGTTTTACAACAGAAAAGCATAGAAAGGATTCTCCCCATGCGGCTTTCACAGCTGACAAAATTTTGCGGCGCAATGAGATGGGAACATTGAACTGTATAATTTAAATCACATGCATTTGATCTTTGCATGCATGTATCGACAATATAATGTTCGTTAGCATAAATTTAGATCAAGCACTTGAAATTAGCGGATCCATGAATGAAAAGAAAGAATGAAAGTATAGTGATACTTTATGCTTTACTTAATTTTATATTACTGCAAAAATAAAAAAAGCAATGAAGAAAAAATCTATGAAAAAAATACATTTTACAAAATAATTTGCTGTGAAAGAATGATTTGAATTTAATTACATCAGATTTCGTCAGTTATTTATTCTTCTGCATTTTTTGAATCATTGTCTTTGTCCATTTATATTTTCAGTGTTTTAAGTCAACCTGAGGAGAAGTTAATATTAACCATTTAATAACGCAGTGAAAAAAAAATCAAAAAGTTTAAGGAGCGAAAATATTAACACTGCTGAAAAAACAGTTTGAACTTTCTTTTTTTTTTAAAAAAAAACATAATTTATTTGTAATCCAAACATTGGAGCATTAAGCGAAATAGTGAAATGAAGATATTATCAGTGAAACATATCTCTTTTCAAGGAGAAATTTATTGTCTTCTAAAAAGCATCTGAGATGAGGACGATGTCAGGAAATCTGTGATTTACTGTGTTAGCTATGTTTCGAAAGCAAAAAGCATCGGTGATCTTAACAACTCGTAATAAAATATGAGAGAGACGGAGAAATAAGAATATGGTTAAATCAACAACGGATCATAAAGTCTTAATTAATACCAGTAATTATTGCAATAGTCTTAATATCAGCAGCGAAGGAAAAGATGCTTTTACTTGATCAATGTAAAACTTTTTTCTAATCAAGATGTAAGAGCAATATTGATTCAGGAATTTTTTAATGAATGATATATTTAATGAAGGGGTTTATTTGATTCCAACCAGACCTATAACAGTCTAACTGATATGAATACAACTGATATTAGTGGTAAAACAACCTCTTTTCCTTCTAAAAAATTTTTCAACTTCTTTAAGAGCCTCTGCGTTTTTCGCTTAACAGAATGAAAACAATACGAAAAAGACATCGATGACTGACTGCCTTATTGTATTTTTTTGCCTCAACATTTAACCGAATCCAAATTATGATTACAAAGCAATTTCAATGCTTTCTTGGCGGATGAAATGAAGTCATGGAAGTACTTTTTTATTTTTTATTTAGTTTTAATTTCACTCTTTCTATTAATCGTATTTTGATATTTCTAGTAGCACGTTTTCTTATCAAAGAATGAAACAAAAAGTGTCAGTTTCAGTTCAGTTTAGTATTTTAACAAACACAAAGAGTTAATCATAAAATTTCAACCTTATTTTCGAGATTTTTTAAATAGAAATTTGAATAAAGAAAAAATCTTTCATGAGCTCTCATTTAATGCACAATGAGATCCTCTCCTTTTTTATCTCATTTATTCAAGTGATAGCAAAAATTAGTTAATTCGAAAGAAAAAATTTCTGTAGACAGTTACCATACAGTAATTTTTTAATTTGTAGCCCTTCGAAAGATGCTTAGGTACTCTTATCAAACAGTTTGCTTAATCGCAACTATTCATTCCGATACTAAATGTCTTCTATGTTGTTTTATTCATTTAAAAGTAATTATGATAATTTCAATTAATTGTCACGGCGAAATGTATTCAAATAAGTAATCTGTCACGAAACGTCAGATGACAAATAATTCCATTGAAAAGGAACTAGAAAAAGTGAAAGAGGAATGAAAATTGTACCTTGAATGGTTTTTTTTTTTTCGAGCAAACTTCGCATTACCATTACTGTTATCGAGATTTTTAATTTTAAGAGTAATTTCGAAGTTTATCGTTTCATGTGTACCATGCAAAAATATAAATTTCTTTTTTAGGATTATTTTAGCATCAGATCTTTTTTTGATTATTGAGAATTATCCCTAATCTTTTCCAATATTTATGAAAATTATCAAATCGTATGAATGTTGTGACTTTCATTAACGGCTTTCATTTCCTCTTAGCAAAATAGTTTGTCATAATCAGCATAATAACTCATATAAGGTAATTCATAACTCATATAAGGTAAGTGGTGTTGCTTCACGTAAAGGTGCAACACTTACTTTTCCACATACTTTCGTATTAAACCGATACTTATGATTGGTAGCTAATAGATTAGTAATGATTGCTCTCGTTACTAAATCAATACTGTCAAGTGAATTTAATTTTGTGTAGAAATAAAAAAAGTTCTGTCAAACACTGAAGTAGGAAAAAATGAATGCGTCATATTTTATTCAGTTTTTACTTCGTATGATCTAAAACTAATTTTGGATGATGGGATAAAATCATTGTAATTTGACTGTTTATAAGATTTATTCATGAATTTTCCATACTCATACCACATTCAATTTTTCTAAATGAAAATACTTGAAAATGCTTGGATTCTATTAATACAAAGATATCTTGAAAATTATTTTTTATAATGTAAAGATTTAAAATTTTCACACTCACAATTTATAGTTTTGCAATGAACATACCTGATTAATGAAAATTGCCAGAAACAAGAATGAGTATATGTTCATTTCAAGTTTTGTTACAAATTAGATTTACTTTATGGTTGTTTCATCAGTATGATTTAATTGTGATTATGCAATATCCGTTATCATAGCTTGTGATGAAGATTAAAATAGCAACCGGTTTGTTTCAGGGCTTCGATACCAAACCAGAAGTGCACCAGGTACACAGTCAGATGCACATGAGAGAGGCGAAGCCATACAAATGTACTCATTGCATCAAATCTTTTGCAAATAGCTCGTACCTGTCGCAGCACATGAGGATACACCTTGGTATAAAGCCCTTTGGACCCTGCCAGTACTGCGGTAAAAAGGTTCCTTTCCTTTTTCTTTTCCCTCGTTTGAGGTACTTTCAAAGAAATGCAAATAAAAAACAAAAAAGCAAGAAATGGAAAATGTGTATATCAGAGAATATAAATAAGGATGAGAAATAAAAATGACTGTTGAAAAAAAAACAAATTTCAGTTCACACAGTTATCACATCTGCAACAACACATCAGAACGCATACTGGTGAGAAGCCATACAAATGCAAATTTCAAGGCTGCGAAAAGGCATTTAGTCAGCTATCAAATTTGCAGTCACATTCAAGATGCCATCAGTCCGATAAACCGTTCAAGTGCAACAGGTATTTTTCTTGATCGTTATTCTCCAATTTTCTTAATAGGTCGAATATTCTTCTCATAGTTTGTCAGTTCAACTACTCTAATCACAATCACGGTGTGATGATCCACTGATTCAAAGCTCTTTTCATAACTTTCTGACACTTTCTAGTTGCAAGTGATGAGT
The DNA here is from genome assembly GCA_900537255.1 of Acanthocheilonema viteae. Classification (NCBI taxonomy): domain Eukaryota; kingdom Metazoa; phylum Nematoda; class Chromadorea; order Rhabditida; family Onchocercidae; genus Acanthocheilonema; species Acanthocheilonema viteae. The sequence goes on along the minus strand of UPTC01000028.1, from coordinate 84,248 downwards.
GTAATAATAATCGGTACCGCTTAGATATAACAGGAGAATATGCCGTATTCGGCTTGTTTGAAGGTTACAACACTTGTCCGAGCGTATCTCGACAATGATAATGGCAGAGAAGGATGAAGTGATAGGTGAAGGAAGTATAAGTGAAGTGCTTTTCAGCTGTTACAAATGCTTCACGGATGAACAAGCACTGCTGGAACACATACCAAAGCACAAGGAATCGAAGCACTTAAAGGTATTTTACATGGGTCAGTTATAAAGTGTTATTTTTTCAAAGAAAACCGTAACAGAAATGGATCGTTTTCTTTGATGAATAAATAAATGTCCATACTTTATACCGGTTACTATTATTCAATCCGGTTTATAAATTATTATCAATAAAAAACTTTTATTGAAAAATCTGTTTTTAACTTTTTTATCACCTTATTTCCTATACAATCATCGATAGCATTTATAAACCGGAAAATAAAAGGGAAAATTGCCTGAGCAAATCACGTGCCACACCAACTGGATGACGTATTATGAAGTAATCTATTACATTTTTTGTTTGCTAAATCATCTTACTTTCATCTTCAGGTTGAAAGATGCGACAAAAATGCCGTCATTAATCGAATTTTAAAAAAATTTTTTTTACCTCCACTCTCTGCAATTACCTTTTCTCATTCTAATTTTCTTTCCCATTTAAAATGCATAAATAAAATTAAGCTGTAACAATAAGTATAATAATTAAAAACACTTATTTTATTATGTAAAAAGAAAGATTTACACGCAGTATATGTGATTTGAACTTTTTTAAATTCATAAAATATTTCAGGTGCATATTTGCCCATATTGTGGTAAATCTTATACGCAACAAACTTACCTTGCAAAGCATATGACTAAACATGCTGACAGGAGAAACATGTATGCATTTTTTTGTCTTTGTTCTTATTCTTTTTTTGCTAAATATAATAAATGTGATGCGCAAAAGTTTCAAACTACTTAGTGATTTAATCCGGTAGCTTTGATTTTGATATCTTTTGCTCTGTAACTTACATTATTGCATGTTTTCCTTGCATTTCCATAGCATGATGAACGGTACCGAATTCGATGCCAATAATTTCAATCAGCTTGCTGAAACTAATTGTCGATTAACCTTTCAAGAACATATCAGGACGCTACATTTTTCATTGCTTCGTGAAAACATTTTTTCACAATCGTTACAGAAGCAATTTTATGGAAGGCCTGGAAGGGTTGAATGCATGGAGAAATGAAGCAGCTGCAGCAACATCAGCGCCCACGATGGCAGCTGCGGCACATGGCATTTCGGATCTTGCTTCCGTCACACAACCACAAATAGACTTTAGTTCGTTTTTTTTTTTATTAAAAATTTCTAGGGAAATCATGAACAAATATTAAATGAATGGATGTAAATGGTTAGAATAAATCCATTCAGAGATTTTCAATTTTTGATAAAATGTAAAGAAATACTAAAAATATTTCACTTTTTGCTGCCCTAGCATGTTCTACTATTAGTAAATGTTGTTTTGTCGAGAAAGTTTTATGATATTTGGTGACATAGTTTTTTAAATTAAACAGCGTATTTTAGAACTCAATTTCTTACCGTAGTTATTTAAACTTTAACGGAAAATTGAAGATTCCATTTTTGGTAGAAATTATCTATCTAAATTATCTTTCTATATTTACCTTCAAATATTCTATATAACTATTTGAAGTATTAAGCAAAAATCTTTCATATCTGAATTCAGTTATTTTAACTTCAACAAAAAATTAATGATAAAAGTCTACTCCTATATGTTATGATAACAATGAGACAATAACAAAACTTTACTGCAGCTTCATCGATATCCACAGAAATGATTCATTTAGAAATTTTAATCAATGAATTTTTCAAGACATCTATAAATTTAGCTTTAGGAGCTAAATTTACAGAGATTTTTTTGGAAATGAGAACGCTAATTGCAGGTCACTTCAACGCAGGGATACCAGCTTCCGTGCTGTCGGCTGCTAATCAGTCAGCCGCAATAGCTGCGACCAGTTCGGTGACAAGTGCGGCAGCAGCAGCATGTAGCTATCCGAGTGCTGCCTCAACGGCTACTGCAAATCAGATGATGGTCAACGACCCCTCCGCGTTTCGTCTTAATATGGCTGCATTTGGCAGGACACTGAGCACAAACAGATCCTATTTCCCTTTCGACAATACAGCATTCAAATCAGAAGCACCTAGGCCGGCAGGGTTAGCGATTTACAGTGCCAAAAGTAGGAATTATGACAGAGGTTGTCATATCTAAAAATCAGACACGAAGCATCGATAAATTGTAGGACCATACAGATCTCGTAAATGGTGAACATTCTAACTTCTATTTATGATTTCTGAATTTTCAGGTTCAATATGATAACACCATTGGAGAAAATTCAATGCTACACGCAGCAAACATCCTCAACATCCACTGTTCAGGACCAGCAGTTCCAGAATACGATGCTCAATTACAAATAGAAAAAAGAAAATTCATCGCGCGGGTTTTAAATTAGGAAGCGACTGTCACCATCATCACCATCATCATCAGTATGCCATCCTCTCTAGTTACTACCATACTACTACAACTCCTCTTCCTACTGCAATTCTTGTATGTAGACGAAAAACATTCCTTAAAAGAATGACTTGCCTTTGTGCATTCTTGAGCTGAATTGTGTAACATTGAAAAGTTACTTCCTCGCAGAAATACCAGCAAAACGATGACTTTTATTTGATTTTCTACATACCTGGATTTATTCGAAATCAAGGTTAATTTCGAAATCTAAATTTCATGAGCAGGTTTTTATTGGAGATAGCTTAATTAAGGCAATTGTTCCGTATTACTTCCACTTCCACATCTTAGGCCTATTTGAGTAAAATGTGATTGTATCTGTTTTAATATTTTAACTTTTTAGGCACGATTTAGGCATTTGATAGTGATTATTGCTGCCCAGGATGATGGTTTGCTTCTTTAAGTAGGCCGATTTGCGTTTTATTCTACTACTAATTGATTTGTCGATGGAACTGATTGGAAGCAGTTGAAAGATAATTTTACTGCTGTTGATAAAAAATTTCTTAGAGATTATAGAATCTTTTGGAGAATTGATAGGATGGTCGCAAGAAATCATACTTTATAGTATAGTTGGTTAATCGATTTATGCAAACGATGAAAAAGGATCACAACAAAGTTTTTCTGATTTTGACATGCTAAATTAGATTTCTTCCCTCTCGTTTCTTGTTTGATAAGTATGAATGCGTGTGCTGGAAAAGAGTAAGTTCCAGGAAGACGCTTTATTTTCATTAAAATTACCATCTTTTACGTCGCCCTTTTATAACTTTCTTATTGCTATCTTTTTTTTGGAAAGAATTTCACGTATTTTTAAAATGAATAATTTTCATTTTTTAAAAATAATCGTCCTGCGACCAATGTCTTTCTATTTCTCTATTCAGTTGTTCAAACAACGACAGCAATCTCACTCTACCGAAGTCTAGTTATCTGTCTGTATTGTAATCATCCTTAGCAAAAAAAACTTTCCAATCCTGGACTATAATTTCGGTTTTTCAACTTTGTAAAAATATTTCAATTAGTATATTTATCTTGAAGCAAATTTTTTTAAAGCTCTAGGAATCTATTACTTCTATTACAGTTTGCATTTTTTTTGGTTCTATGCTCAGATCATGAAATGTCACCGCTCTTTGGTCGCCTCTAAACTAATCCCCAAAAAAAAAACCATACAGAATTGTATCCTTCTTCGCATCATCCATAATACTTTCTAATTTCCTATTACATTTTCCGTCTCTCTGTATAATCTGAAATGCATAGTTTAGTCTATTTTTTTTAATTGCATCATTTTGAGATTATTTACTCTACAGATATTTGAGTTTCTCTGATTCTCCTAATGCAGTAGATAAGTACTTCAGAATAAAGTAGTCAGATGTAAAGGTAGCTCGAGATACACTTTGCTGTTTTGAAAAATTCTGGAAACATTAGTATATATAGACCAGGGTGAAAACAAGAATGAACGGATGGATTCTCGGCCATGAAAAAAAAACTTGTCTTTTTTAAAATTATTGATGGCGGATCAAAGCTGAAGTCCCTTCCAACTTCAACTTTGAATTCTGGCTTATTAGTGCTGTGCAAAGTGATTAATTAGTGATGGAAATAGTTAAGACAAATTAAGACTGCTTGATTTAGAAACATAATGAAAAAATGAATTTCATAAAAAATATTTCATAAAAATTATGAGTCCGCTTCAGTAGGAAGAGCTGTACTAATATTTCATTAATTATGAAATTTCAGTATTTTTAAATCGGAAAGATTTCAAATTATAAGCTATCAAATTTGTAGCAATATGTTTCCAGAATTTTCATTGCGAGCAAAAGAAAGCTCAAATTTTTTGCAAGCGATATGTTTACTCTCCCGTACGGGTTTTATTTTCTCTTTTTTCCAGGCGACGCTATGTTTTTTTTTTTATTTTGGAAAAAGATGTCTGAATTAACCGGTTAGATTTCATTACTTGAGTTGTTGTTTTTGTTCTTTTTCTTTGTGTGCGTGTGTGTTTAGCTTGAAACTATGCGTGTACAAGAGTATTTTCCTGGCTTCTTCTCTACTCTAGGCACATATTATTGACGAAGACGGGTTGTATGAAAGCAAAAAAGCTTTTTCATTAATATATGTGTTTTTAAAATTGAATTTTAAAATTGGGCTTTAAGCCTCCTAAACTGTTCTTATATTGTCGATAATCGTCTTTTTTTGTTGTGTGTTGTTCATATGAGTAGCCTATTGTTTTCCACCCATCTTTCAAATCCTGAAAAAATTTAAATGTTCCAATTTTATTCGAAATATTTTTACTGATTTTATCTAATTGAAGACTGTTGAGTTAGTACTCTTAATACGTGTACATACGACTTTATTTAGTTAATAATATTCAGGGCGCTGCACGTCGAATACAATTCTGCGTAACGCCTTGAAAATATTATCACTTTTTGAAATGTAACAGAATTTTTATGCTAAAGATTATTTCTACAAGAAATACGTAATGGATTTAATCATCAAAATGTAAGTTAACACTTTTATGAGTAAAAACTAAAAGGTATTGGTTCAACAGCTAGGCTACTCATGCATATACCTCCAAGAGATAAAAACAACACTCACTTCGAATTGCGCGGTCAGTATAAATCGGTGTATAACTCCTACAACTACTGCTTTGCGTTATCGCATTCAAAGCATCTCTTTTTGTTTGTAAATCATCATAAAACTTGCTGAATTGGTTTTTAAAAAATCTAAATTTCTGTTCTCGTTTTCAAATCTGTTTAAGTCTTTGTAGTGTATCCGTTGTTCTTGTCCTCATCTGCACCGCCATTTCATGAATAATTAAATGCTATTTAATTAGTGAGAATTTTTGTCGTAAAGACATCAATCATTCCTGGTTGTAAACAGAATGATTGGACATTGACTTGTCTTGCTAGGTTCACATGAGATTGCACTATTGCTAGCTTAAAGCTCCACATTGTATAGTCACGATAATTACAATCATGGTTTATCGACTGGAGAAATTAAATGCCAATACCATAAATAGTAGTTATGTGAACATTCAATTCTACTGAAATTCATATGATTTAAAATTTGAATTTCAAAGGTTCCAAACCTGTTAAAATCTCTAATAAAGGGTTAGATAAATATTGCCATAATAGTCGACCTAAAATCTTACAGCTTTCAAAAGCGTTGGAATTATTTTTTCCTTCAGTGTTTAAAAAATGTTGAGGGAAATAACTCATAATTTTATTCTTCTATGTCAATAATAATCTAGAGAAAAAAATTAAAGAAACTCTATGATCACAGTATCTTTTTCAGACAGATAGTAACTTTGTCAAACAGGTGGCATGTGCAGGAGGAGATATACTACTTTAATCCTCTGATTGAGAAGTGTATTATGTATGAAATACAGTTCATGTGTATTAAAGCTTCACCAATCCGGCCTTTCCTCATGTTTGTTTTTGTTCCCTCAATTTTTCTTTTTCATTTTCAATTTCATGAAAGGAAAACCTGTTTGTGTTCACTGATATTGAGCATTTGATTTGATAAATCGCAAGTATTCCGTGAATATTAAATATTAAATACATGTTTTCATGTTCCCATTTGTTTTTATATACATTGAAGTGAACCTGAGAATTATCCTCATGCAGTCTAATAGTAATCACTTTTACATCATCAAAAAGTGTAAGTTAGCAATTCGAAGACTTCACAACTAAAAAAAATTCTGCCACAAAAAAGTTAGCAGGCTTTCATGCAAATCAAGGAAAAATGAAAAACTAATCTCTCAATTTGTAGAACAAACAAACTTTTGAAATTATTAGTGTCATAAGCAATGCACATCTTTTAATTCGGATCTGTAAATTTAAACTGGAAGTCATTTTGATTGGATAGTTCGATAAATTCCCGACAGGGAATTCATAAACAATATCAGTTTACCAAATGGTCATTTCGGCACATCTCTTCTGCAAGCAGTTACTAAGGGATTCGCAAAAAATTTTACTATTTCCTGAAAACGTTCGGAAAACGGAGCCTCTAAAGAGCGGTCGTTGCGAATCTCTTCCAACTGCTTTCAGTATCGAGTCATCATGAATGTTGATTACAATTGAAATAGATGAACACTGTACTGTTGAATATTTTATCAAACGGTAAAATCGCAGCTCTTTTTATTGTCGAAAGTATTCAGTTGAAAAGAGCATAACTTAGGACTGCTTGTTGAAACCTGAGTATCCATCAAGGACATGACTATTTACATGAACTAAACGGGATAGGTGAGGTTGGCATCCACTGAATAAAGCCTGCAATACAACTTACAAAACTGTTTTTGCTGACTTCTAAACTATTGTAATGAATACATTCTCTAATTTTTATCTTATTTTTGCACTAAATAATTCAGTTGATAAGAAATATCACTATTGAAAATAACAGAGCACTACTTAGTTAAGGTTTGTGAAAATTCGGGGAAAAAAATATCGTTTTTTATATTGGAAAAAAGACAATATAAAGAAATATTGTTTTTATTTCCAATATTTTCAAGGAAAAATATTTTTAGTCCTGATAGTAGCTAATGGAATAAGGAATTCATTTAAGTAATGAAAAATGGATAAATCTTGTTATGGGCAGGAAAAATACATGGTTGAAGGATGAAAAAATAACATGATGTCACGATAGTGATAAAAATCATTTAATATGACGAACGAAGAACGAGTACAAAAAAGTATTGTAAAAATAACTATAAAAAATATTTCAGAGTGGAAAGTGCTACACGGAAATATGTTTATAGGTGAAAGGAAACAGTTTACAATAAATTACTATAAAATACACTTTTACATCAAAGAATGACATCTTCCACACAAAGTATGAAAGCACTCTCAAGCTACTTTATCGCATAATATTTCTAAATAAACCCATATTTCAGAAGTACACAGCTGATCAAATCTAATCTAAGTTCAATGTTCAACGAAAGCGGCAGCTGATTTCTCTCATTCTCGGCTCAATTAAACAGTGTATTAGGACAACCATTTTCATGGCGCCATCAGTTAAATTTGTAATTTTGCTTCGAGAGGGAGAATGGTTGGGAACGGGAGTGAGGGTTTGGGCATTGGGAGTTGGGGAGGGAGTTGTGCAGATGTACCCTGAAGGGCAAAGGCTAAGTGACTAAGCAATTGTAGATGTTTCGTACAAAGTCCAGAAAAAGCAAAAAGTTAGATAATAATAAGGAAAAATGGAGCAAACACAATAAAAAAGAGAAAGATCCTAATAAATATTACATCACATGTATTATATTCGTATATTATTTTGATCTTATCGATACTAATCAAAGCTGTTCAGCTCATCATCGAAGGAATCGTTTGAATGAAAAGACGAGTGGTCAGTTAATTCAGTTTAAGGGACTGCAATTAAATGTGAAGAGCGAGACGCACTGAAATCAATTCAGCCATGAGCTCTCAGGTTTCTGTTCACTTTTTCTTTTTGCAGAGCATTTTCTTACTGTAACACACATGCTAGCTTGTTCAGGCCATTTGCAATTCAAATATGCTCACATGTAATTCATTCCATATTTAAGGATTTATCGAAATTAGCCAAATTGTTAATCACAGTGACAGATTTGGACGAAGTGAAACAAAAAGTTCGTCAATTATGGAAAGATGGACAATTGGAAAGATCACAAGCTGCAAAGCTAATACGAAGATGGAGAAGTTGGCAGTGGCAAAAAAAACAGAAACAGAATAGGGTGAGACAGATTATCTTCATTGTTCCGAATAAATTCCGAATGTTTTATTTTGTATTTGTAACGTGAATATGGATGTTTTCTACATGTATTTTTATCTGTTCTTCATGAAATAGAAACTATAGAAAACTAAAATAAAATGTTAAAGTTGTTGACTACTGATGATGAGAATATGACATGATTTGAGATGCTAAGTGTCATTCGACATTTTAACACCTGTTCTTTATATTCTTAACCTTTTTCTATTAGTTTTCTGGTCTTATAAAATGAATTCAGGAAACACTGATCAACAGTTTGTCAGAAAAGCTGGATTCTATGGAGGAACAGGTACTGGACGATGTTAAACAATTGATAAATGAATATGTGATGTCTGGTAAAATTACTTACAAAGATGGAGCATTCCTCATTAAAAGATGGAGAAAGCGTGAAAGTCGTCGAATAAAGCGGCAATTAAAAAAGGGAAATATGTCGGTAAGTAATTTTCTCTAATATTTGGATTTGGGCAATTTAACTTTATTCTTCATACACATAAATTGTCAGCAGTTTTAGTGTTGTTTTTTTTGCCGGCAAACGGGTCACAAGTTTTCGGAATGTCCGGAAAAGGATGGCGAAATGATGGGATCCGGCATCTGTTTCAAATGTGGTTCTACTGAACATACATCCTCGCATTGTCAACGTAAAAACATTCGTGGTACGTTTCCATATTCATTCTGATGACTTTATGTCTCTGTTGCACTTGGATTTCTTAATGTTTGGTTAAGGAAATGTTTCATTATATTCTTTTGTATGCTTTTAGTTTTTGTATTTTATTCACTTAAATTCGCCAGCACATTTACTTCAACTCCAGCACATTTACTATTGATGAAAACTTCAACATATTGATTAAAAGCTAAGTTACTTGGATTTGGATTTCTTAATATTTGGTTTAGATTTTTCTTCTTGGATTTCTTGATTAAGGAATTACTTCAACATATTGATTAAAAGTTAAGTGCAAGCATTTCTGCATTTCTAGGTTTTCCATATGCGACGTGTTTTGTATGCAGGCAGCAAGGACACCTTTCCAGAGACTGCGATAAAAATGCAAATGGAATATATCCAGATGGTGGGTATTTTTTTCCTTGGTGGTATGGTTTGACTACATAACGCCTTATTGAAAACATTAGATTAGTTGGGTGGGAAACCCATTTTTCAGACTTTGACGTAACGATTTATGGAAAAATTCTTTTTTATAATATAATAGTAATTAGAGAAATACCTTCAAATCAATTCAGGATGAAAATGAGGAGGCTAAAAAATTAATCTTTGGAGATCTATTTTTGAAAATTTATCATATTCCTTTATCTAAAGTGGTTTATTTTTTTGACAAAAAGAATAAAAACATAACTTTTTTTGATTGGAAATTTGTTTTCCTTCGTGTTTATACAGACATTCATTACCTTGTTTCAGGAGGTTCATGTAATTTATGTGGATCTCAGAAACATTTAAAAAAAGATTGTCCGCGTAGGAAAGGAACCGATGATAATAATCAAAGAGGTATGGCATTCATATACAAAATTATTCAGAATTATGTAAAATAAATGTTAGTGGTCTTGATCAGTATCGCCAACTTTGGTCACTAACATTTATTTTGAAATGTTAATGAAATTTCATTAACATTTCACCACACTTGTAAAAATCATTTTTTGAATGTTCATTGGAAGAAACGGACGGAAATTCATGGAAGAATGTAAATGAAAAAGAATAGTTAAATTATTTTTTTGGTTGTTGAATATAAGCTACATTGGTAATGTGTAATTATCCTTTTAGTATTTTGAAAACAATTCTTTTATGCTGTTCTAGTCATATTTTTTAGAAGTGCTAGCTGTTGATAGAAATAACGCTGTTGGCGGTGATGATGATTGCCTCCATATCGAAAGCAATGCTGTGATAAGCGGTGCAAAGAGGAAGAAATTAGAAAGAAAAGTTGTTCACATATAAAATATTCTACATTAATTTGAACTTACAAACAACAATGACAAAGGGCAATACCGGTGAAGAAATAATACTATTGGATTTGCTAAAATTCTTTGAAGTTTCATAATCAAAAATTGTTACAAAACCGAAATAAAAACAATGCAAGTTGCTTATCTTTTCTGCAATCATGCCATGAAATTTTTTTCAAGCAATTCCCCTGCAGAGTATTGAAATTGTAACTTATAATAATCATTAGTAGAAGTAATAATAAAAGGTGATTTGAATGGATTTGTTTGATGGTTGGTAGCGTAATTCTTTTTTTAGCATCACATTTTCTGGAATCAAAGGATCTTAATTTGAAAGATCATAAAAATTGGGGAATATTAAGGTAGTGCATATGCAGATTTCCTCATGTCTTGATTTATTGCTGTTTGAAATAATAAATAATGGTACAAAGCTCCAATGAGATGCATTGCATCTTTAAAGTATTTAATTCATTGAATGAATTGGTAGGATTTTGCTCATCTTCGCAGATTAATACTTTAAGCGATGTTTTTATTCACATCTGATGATTTGCTGATAACAATCAATAGAGTGGAATGGGATGTAGACAGTACTTCATTTGGTGAGACAAGACTGCCGTTAGACAGTACTTCATTTGATGAGACAATCTTTTCTGAAAGACCTCTGGTTGTATTGCCGTCAACCCACAACATTTGTCTTGCAGATGGCGACGGCTGCCGTGCACTTTTTTCTCTTTCAGATTCCACACTGTCACTTAATTACTTAATTGGATGGGCATTCGCTATCTTATATGTGGATCCTTTTTCGCCTCTTACAATTTCATGGTTCATTTATATCGATATCTTTTAGAAGAGGTCATTTAAATTTACCTCGATTACTATGATGAACTGTGCTTTGGTGTTATTGAGCTGAAATTCAATTTTGAGCAGAACTTTTGGCATTTTCGATTTTTTTATTCCTTATCTCTTCTTTCTTTATAAAATCTTTGTAGAAATTATCAATTGAAATTTCAAAAATTGCTAGTATTTGCATTTTTGTTACAGATAAAAAAAAAAACGAATGTTCTAAGTGAATGCTATTTTTACGTTCTTTTTATCCGCAAAAAAAGATGGATCTTTTTTTCTTTGCTTATCCAATGAAGCGAAGAAATTCCACTACCGTCAATCATTTGTGATAGAATGAAATGGCCTTGTCACTAGTTGATTGCTTGCTGCTACTAACTACTGCTACTGCTCCAAGTATGCGTAAGATTTGATTTCACTGAAAGTGCGTTGAACGTTATGAACTTCAAACAATCTTTCATTAATTTACACTTTTGCTCGAAGATTTCATTTTTCAGTTGATCACAGGTACAATTAATTATATTACTACTAGTTACCTATCTTTATTATCCGTTTTCAGCGTAAAATTAAATTTTCTATTATTCTTTTCTATCCTTAAAATTAAATTCTATTGTCAATGATTCATTGACAGAGGAAGATTTAGTTATTTGGGATTTTCATTATGCTGTGAGATATATATATTTTAGGGCAATCGAAGGTTTTTTAATGTCATTCAATAAAATAGCTGTAACTAAACTAAAACTGGGCCTAAAGCAGTCAATTAATGATTAAAAACTTATTTGGAACAGTCGAAATTAAAACCATTACTGAGCTTTTTTTGCTATTAATCTGCTAAAGTAAACTAATGGATGATATGTTTGAGTTCATTACAATCATTACCATTGTACCTAATGTTTCTGGAATTGAATATTTTGAAACCACTTCAATTTTTTTTAACAAATTAAAATTTTTCACATGTATCATCTTCCTAGGATTTCTGTATAATTTTCTTTGGCATCATTAGCAAATCAATACACTGCACTATTTGTTTAGCTGCTTTTCAAATATTCTTGAATTTCATCCTGACAGATCGTTATAAGCTTAGTTAAAATAGCTTTTATTACTTAATATCCAACCGCCGTGCATTCATTAATTCATGGCAAAAACACACGGATGCGAAGTTGGAAAAACAATGACTGCTAATGTTTGATCTTCAAAATATAAAACGGGAGTGAATTTTGAATACAAAATGAGAGTGTTATATTCATTTCACTTCTTACTATGCGAAGTTCTAAAAACGAATCCTCTTTTATTATGACTGAAACCGGCTATTGACAGCTGAACATCGAAACATAGAAAGCAATCCTCGGTAGCAATGATCTCATCTTGCTATTAAATAAATATATAGGAGGAGACACCGCCATCACATAGTTTTAATTGAGGAGATCAAACGACCAGTTTCGATTTTTATCATCAATTCTATTACCCATGCTGTAAATTCTGTCGATAATCAAACCAAAATGTATAATATTTATTTCAAGGTGATAGAGAGGCTGGGAAAGAAACCTTTCCATTATCGCAATTATGAGGGCAAGCATTGTTTCTGTTATTTTTCAAACAAGTAATAGTTCAGTAACAAGTTGAATAAAATTTTCCAATTATCATCCTTTGTGCTCTTTCTGATTTCACTTTTTTTTGTGTCACTCTTTAACTATAAATCATGGATTTAAAGAGCGTTTGTAGACACTTCTGAGTGTGTCGTTTATATATCAAAAGATTTCACATTTTGAAAAATAGTCCACTTGTGCTGTGAGTGATTATAAATTTCGCTAAGAAAGGAACAGAAACAAGTTTTTCTGAAAATAAGATCATCAAATTTCAACATTTATTGCCGTGGCCTCAAATTATTGTAATCAGAAATTATAGGTCCACACACTATAAATTAATTTATCTTGGTGAAATAATTTAAGAAATAAAATGCGCTATTTCAAAAGTTTTTCATTAAGTTACAAAATTTATTTAACTATAACATGCATTTTGTAGTAAGTCTAATTTATTAAATTGCGCTTAAACAATCATTCCTGATGTTTAAACTTAAATCTCTTCCAAAGATTGAGCATTGGTAACAAAAGAAAAAAAAAATTGTTAAATTTCATATACAATTTAAATATATGTAATATTTGAAACAAATAGTGAATTTGCAAGAATTATTGAAAAATTATGGAAGAAAAGAATGAATACAGCGCAACTATCATGAATTATATTCAGTATCGATCAACTTTTTCTTTTTTAGATCTATCGGAAGGTGAATCCAACATCGATCTTCTCCACACAGCTGCTTCAGAGCTGCCTTTATTTCTTTGCTGTACTGAAAGTATGAGAAAGAAATACAAGAAAAAAAAATGCTTCCAGGTGTATGCAATTTTTCAGAAGATTTCGAGCAAGCTGATACTTCAAAGCTCTGTAGCCATTCTTATCTTTCACTTTCGAATCAAATTTACAAGTCCCCTTCATATTATTTAAGTTATTGAAAATTATTCGTGTCCAATTTGACAACTGTCACATTTTCACTGTAGCATAAAACTTAAATAATGATTGATATGCATGAAAGAGACGTTTAAAAATGCAAAAAATAAAATTTTCAAGACTTTATAATTTCTTCAAATTAGGCTTTTAAAATAAAAAGTCAATCAGTTTTTATACAAAATTGAAATGCAAAGATTCGAAACTAAATCAGTTTCTTACAATGTGCGTATTTTTAATTTTTATCACTTAGCATTTTAAAATGTTTCAACTGTTTACTAAAAATTATTGGTATAAAACTAAATTTCTATTATGATATAAATTTACTGTCGTAGTAACTAAAAGATTTATTAATGAATAATATTACAATTCCACAACCATTTTAATTTCAATCGACCCATCCAAGGTCATACTTTCTTCCGTATTCACATGAAATCATATTCTCTTTTCATCATTTCTCATCCCATTCTGCACATTCATTACTTTCATTAAAATTACAGATCATATTAATTATTTAGAGAGTTTTAGTACAGCAACAATACAACATACGACACTAATATAGTGCTGATTTGAAATAATTATTATTTGCAATAATTTAAATTTAATTTTTACTTTTTTTAATAGCATTTTTGCCCAATCCTTAACTAACGATTCTGAATCTCCGTCATAAATAACGAGAAAGAACAGGCCATCATTGATTTCCTTAGTATTGCTATTCATTTATATTCGTTTGATAGATTTCTCGTATTTTTTATCATTCAAAAATATTTAAATGTATTAGTAGCCTAATTTTTCCATTTTAGTCATCAATAACTTGAGATAATAACACATAAAATTTGATAGATGCTGAAAAGTCATTGATTTGCGGGAGAAAAGTTTATCTAAGTTTATACTTCATTAGACGATATTTCGGTTTTCCTTTTTCAAATGAATTTTACAGTGATTTATGCGTGCTCGGTAGAGTAAGTGAACATGCAAACAAACACCAAAAGTGTTTAAAAAAAAAAACTCGTTTTTTAGCTCTTCTTAGCTCTTTAGCGCACATTCCAGGCAAATATTTCATTTCCATTATTCTATAACCGTCATATTGTCATCAGTTGTTGAAAAAAAAACGTTTTTCATTTTTAACATTTTAAAATTATTATACATGTCAGTAATAAATAAAAAATTGGAAGAGGAAGTCCCTATGTAAATTTAAATAAATTCATTGGACAGACTCACTGAAAATTAATTATTATGAGGCTTTGAAGACGAACTTATCGATCGAAAGGTTTTAAAGAAAGTATTTTTTTGATATTTTTTGTTAGCTAACTTGCAGATTGAAACTATAACAGAAGATTATTTTCATTGTGCTTACAATAATCAATACAAATATTTACAGTTATCAAAATAAGCAATGTAAGTTATGATTCGTAATTGCTGGAAAACTTGTTACTTTCATTTGAGAATGAAATTTTAAGAAATAAAAAATTGTAATAAATTCAGACGGTTATTTTGACTTCACTTTTTTGCATTCGCACCTTTTTCCAAGTTTTAATATGAAAAAAGTGCATTTTATTTTATTTCTTTTCAAATAATGCATATAATAATCGGTGAAGCGAATAATGGCATTTCTTTAAAAATTTCCATCACATCGTTCTAATACCACCAATGGACTATTTTTTAAAAAATATTTAAAAGAAAAACCCGTCCATACTATCATATCTTCTTTATTATATTAACTTATGTCTTGTCATTGTTGATTCCTTAAAAGTCACTATTTTTTTCATTTACTATTATCCATTTTAATATTTCCGATGAGTATAAAAGACTTTGCATAATTAAATTTTCCTATAGGAAATAAGCTAATCTTTAAAAAAGTTAAAAATTATTTTTAAACAAGGCGTATATCTTATTTTTTCTAAAGATTTCATTTCTTATTATCTTTTAAATTAATTTTGAGTTTAAATTCGGAATTTACGTCTTTCATTCTATATTCTTGGTGATATATATATATGAAATGAAATTTGCACATAAACAAATACCAATGAATAAGCTTCTCCCTCTTCTGATCCATTTTTATCTTATCGTCATTTAGTCTGTCGGATTTTACACTGTGTTTTGTGACCAGACGAAGGGATTTCTGACTGGTAACAGTTGTGGCTAATATTTAACATAAACAACATTATAATGCATTGATACGACTATTTCATTGATATCTCCAATTGTTCATTATATTTGTTGCTTTCTTCGATTATTGTCATCACAAACAGTATTTCAATTTCAATGGATTATCATTTCTCGGTGTCTTAGCAAATCCTCTTTTGTCTTCTATCTATTTCTTTGATCATTTATTTGTGTTCAATTTCATGTATTAAAATAATTTAAATTTCGAATAAATTCAATGTGTACTAATCAGTAATTATTTTTCAAACAAATCAATGAGCTTCTTTTTTTTTCGAAATTCCTGTTCCGTTCCTTACATGTAATTTTATTAAAATAACTTTCTATGAAGTTTTGTTTTGCTTTGTTTTTTTTTTACATACAGTTTATAAGTGCTGCAGGACGATGATGCAAACGCATTGTGTCAAAAGGTGTTGAAGAAAAATGTCAAAGGGTGTTACTTCCGTTACTTCTGTTTTTTTCTTCTCGATATTTTCCTTTCTCTTGACAATTTTCACTTCTGTTAAAAATCAATGATAATTTTTAACAACGGTGGTTTAGTTTCAGAACACACATATAAATGGAGGCGCATCTTTAAGTGAAGATAATCGTGAATAAATTCAAAAATACAATAAAGACATTTTTGGAGTATTTTTTGACTTCACAGAAAAAATAAATAAACCATTTCATTATCATTGTAAAGATGTGTCGCACTATCTGAAAGAGAGCGCTATTCATATATCATGTATTGACCAGTTTCTTTCAATCTATTTTCGACCTTTACCAAGGCATATCCTTTAAAATTAAAAAGAACTTTGTATCAATTAAATTAAAATCCACAAAAATCACATAACCTTGATTTTCAGTTCGAAAATTTTTAGCAATTATTATAAGCCTCTAGTTATGTTAAAGTTTTAGTTATTAAAACACTTTATCAGTTTTAATTCTACAAATGATCGTTCACATATTTTAACCTATTATTTTGACCAGTAAATACGGGGGTCATTTTGACCAATAAATACGGCATTGAAATAACTGTTAAATTATGAAATTAATCCAGAAAAGAATGAATTGAAGCAGATATGTATTCTCAATAATTAATTAATTAATTAATTAATAATAATTAATATGATAATGACAATCTGATAATGATAATGATAATGATGATGATGATGGTAATGATAGTAATAATAATCAATAATAATATCACCTTCATTACATTGATAATCTATCTGTTCATTTATTTTTGTATGTAAATTTGTTTGTACCACACCTGCTACACATTCATTGTCACTCTTTTAATTACCGCAACAATCATAAATAAATTCAGGATTGGGTGAGTTATTAATGATTTAATGGATTACAACTAGTGATCAATCAATCTGCTACTGGAACTAAACCAAATAGTTAACAGGAATTTTAATAGAACGAAAATCGAAATATTGATTATGGCTGCAGCAAAGATAAATGGTCATACTGAACAGACATCAATAACGGAAACTCCAAAATGTAATTGTTGTCCGTACGGATTTCACATAGATCTTGGATTTGTTGATTTTGTAACGAATGTTGCTGGCGAGAACAGCAATGGCTTACCTGCGGTACATATTTTATTTACATATTGACAAAAATTTTTGTTCATTGTATAAATTTATTTTCATTTAACCAACAATCATAGCATTATTTACATTGTAACTTTTTTTCTTTCAATTATTGTACTGTAAATTTTTTTCAGCCTCTCGAAATATTTTAAAAACTTTCAGATCATTTGTTATAAAGCACGTTTAAAATATCTAAGAAGAAGTTGTAAACAAAAAGAATTGGAATATAAAATTTCCTAATTTTAGACTTATTCAAATGTGTAAAAATAAATTTTGATTTATATTTCATCTCAAATGTGTAAGAAAATTTTGACCTATATTTAATCTAATATATGCAAAATTATAGCTAATTTATAAAGTTTTATAATTTTAAAAAGATGAATTTAAGTATGTTTCTGATTTTTATAGAATGACAGAAATGATTTGCAAAAAAAATCAAAAAAATATATTAATGGTGAAAATGATACAGTCAATAAATGGTGTGGAACATCGAAGCAATTAATTAGGAAAGCTCCATTTAGTCCGTTAGATTCTATTTTCAGGTCAGTTTTTTATGTTTAAGAAATTTTGATTAATAAACAAGCAAACAAAAATTTGACAAATGCTGAAAAGCAATAATTATATTATTGCTTATGTATATGATTTTATAAGATTATTTGCTTCCTCTTTTGTCGAATGTTCTTTAAGAAAGGCACAGAAAATTTTTCTACTCTATTTGGAGATCAAACCGTAAACTTTCCAATACCTTTCCTATTTAAAACACTGTTGAAATTTATTTATCAAGAAAGAAAAATGAAAATTTGACATTAATTTTATTATCGCACTTTGAAGATTTTGTTCAGTTAAATGAGAAATTGATCAATGATAAAACAATATGAGAAGACAGATATCAAGTTTCTTTCGGCTATTTTATCTAGCAAAACATAATTGCATAACTTGAGATAATCGAAATTTGATAATCACAATGGACTTCACTTTTTAAAATTTTTCAGTGACTCACTGGAGAATGTAGTAAGCGATTTTGAAGAAGCATTAAATTTGCGAGAAAATAATTCAGAAGGAGGACCGAGAAATGTGCCAAATAATGTGCGAAAAAATGTACGATACAACAATGGTTACTTTTCAGATTATGGGACAACGCAAAATAGCAATCGGCCATTGCCATCAAAAATGCGACGTCGGTTTTTCTTTTTTTACTCCTTCAAAATGGTGGATATTGAGAGAGAATTTTGATTTCTTCTTGAAATAATCTTTTCTGTGTAATCATTGTGTGAAGGGAGAATAGTGAAATGTGGGGGTGTCATCTCGTTTATGCGTCATTTTTCGTCAGCAAATCAATTACAAAATTGGCTTTTCAAATTGGAAATGTTGCAAGATGAAATCTTCATATATCACTGTTTGTTGAATAAAGAACACATAAGCCTCATTTCGCTAAAGAGGCTCAAAAAGCATATTGGCTCTTTTGATTAGTTCTTGCTACTATAAAATGTAAATAAGGATTTGTTGAGGAAAGAGCAAATAAATGACTGCTTTTCCAAGATTTTATTTTATTTTATTTTTTGCTAATGGTTTTAAGTTTTCCAAAAACTGAGGGGATATGGAAGAAGAAATGAAAAATGAAGGCACATTGAAAATTCGTAATTAAATTTTCCTAGTGGAAATGTTAGAAGTTGTATGAGGAAATTTCTTAAAACGAACTTTTTTCCAGTGAGGTATTCAAACGTATGATTTAGAGAGAGAGAGAGAGAGAGAGAGAGAGAGAGAGAGA
>UPTC01000028.1:48610-65130 GCA_900537255.1 Acanthocheilonema viteae | reverse complement strand
AGAGAGAGAGAGAGAGAGAGAGAGAGAGAGAGAGAGATTGTTAAATAAGCTGATTATCATGGAAATGCATGAAATGATTTCCATGACTATCTCTGAGAAATAGAATAGCAGAAAAACTTGAAGTGAAAGAATTCTCTTTACTAATCAGAAATTCTATCACTATTTTTATCTTGCTCTAAAATGAACCAGAGAAGTAGAAGACTTAAAAAATTTAAATAGCTTATAATAAAATAAGCAATTCTTGGTGGAGATAACAGAGGATATTGGGGTTAAGTGAGAATATTAATTATTTTAAAGCTCAGATATTTCTTCCAATATTTGCAGAATAATGGTAATTCTATTAAATTCTTAGATTTCATTCTGATATTGAGGAGAGATAATCAAATTAATTGTCAGTCAACAAGTCAAAAGCAACTGAAAATTTCGAAACAAAAAGCCATCATCACTCCACAGCTATAGAAAATGTTGCAATTTTTTAGTAGCGCTAATATTACATGAGGTAATAAAACAAAACCAAACGATTACAAACATAAATTTATGCAATAATTTTTTTCCGGTTAAGGGTAATGTGAATCAAAGTTTTAGTCTAATTTATGCATTTCAGTTAGCGTTAACTTTTAATGAAAATTTAACTGATGCATAGTAAAGCTTTCATTTTTTAAATATTATGCTATATAGCCTAAATGACGTATTTTTCAGATGTGACATCATCATCAAGAAAACCGCTATTCCTATCTGAAGTACAACAGCATGGTAACTTCATTTGTTTTTTAATTAAATTAATTAATTGATATGTTATACAAAGTACTCTTTTCGTTCAAATATCATTTAATAAATTTAATGAAAATTGATGTAGAGTGACGCTTTAATATATTCCATATAAGTCTCAGATATTTTTCAGTGTTTACATTTATTAATAAAGCATTGAGCACAAATGACTGATAACAAATATTGAAAAAGTTTTTGTGCAAATTATTGTGCAAACATACTATGTGCATTATACTTTGTTTGAGTGAAATAATAATTTGAAAGATGAATTATTGATTTCTTTCTCATAAAATAATTATATTGCTGATGAAGTATAAAAAAGGTCAAACAATTCAAATGATAATCGAATTTTACTTGACTACTTCATTCATTCCGCAAATTGTCATTTCAATTTCATTTGTATATTTTCATATATATAAATGTCCAAATTTGGAATACTTCTTCATTTTTTACATAACTCTATTTGTTTTATTAAAATGAATGAAATATACTTCAAAATTAGACAATAAATTTAAATTTGCCTCTATTATTGTTTGTTAAGTATCAGATTAAAAAAAAAAAGTTGAATTATCAAAAAGTCTTTACTATTCACAGCGATAAATATAACATTAAGCAGAATAGCTATCAATGAATTCATTAATGTTTTCACAAATTTCAAGTCATTCAAGTTTCTAAAATATATCTTTGCTCTCTTCTCAAAAATTTTGCATCATCATTTTGCTCAAAAATGAAACAAAAAAGTGGACGACTGTTTTTTTACATTCTTTCTTTCTTCCTTTCTTTTTGTTTTCGTAATGCACAAGCCGTTTCTGCAGGATATCACACTGCTTTGGGAAAAGCAATGTCAGAGATCAAATCGAAGCATCAAAATAATGAACTGAACGATGAATTCCGAAAGACCATATTCACAACAAATGGTTCTCGAGCACACGATGTTGAGAATATGGAAAGTCGAAGTTACGATATCAATTTATCATCCCAAGAAGTTTGCATCTCTTGATAGCCTTCTTATCATAAAATTAATGTTGTGAAAAGTTGCTTTCGAGATGATTTTTGATATTTCAAAGAAAAATAAAGAGCAACAAAATAAAAATCATCAATTCATTGTTTATTACTTCATTATTGAAGTTGTGTTAATCATTGGATCTAAAAAAAGCGTTTTCATGATCTGCTCTTAGCGGCTTTTTTGATTTGATTTTAAAACTTGAATGCAATCTTTAATTCCAAAATTTTCAGGTTTTTGAAATTGTTTTAAACATCTTTTTTTTCTTTGTCTTTTTTGTGGTCGAAATATAATCTTTGTTGTACGAGCAGGGTAAGACACACTATTTGGGTAGTAGAACGCCGGATATGCCACGACGTTCGTTCACTCTCGCATCATCAACACATAATCAGTATGTGAGTGATACGGAAGCAATACAACGACCGCAATGGAGGATACGTTCATCGGTGGAACGATCATCGAGTGCTGCAGATATTGGTGGATTTGTTAGTATGAGACGTCGGAAAGGAAATGATAATGCTAAACCGATACCCCCTATTCCATCATCAATATCTTATCCAAGAAATTGCACGCTTTTCTCAGTATGTCTATTTAATAATTTTGTTTCTTTTTTCTTTTTAAATGTAAAATTTTGCAATTCGTTTTTAAATTTTTACTTGAAAAATTAGATTAGATGAAATATTATTAGCATTTAATTATTATAATGCAACTGCTACTTCCTATCTTTTTCTCTAAGAAATAAATTCAAAATTGTATTAGTTTTATTGATTATTTTTTCGAAAATAATTTCGCTATTTTTTCATTCTTTTCAAAATCCACCTAACACACTTTGCTTTATCTGTTTGATTGACAAAGAAAATTTTTAGTTTTACTGATATCTTAATCATGACTGCAGGAACGAATAAGATGTGATCGAAGTTCACCATCTCATTTGTCATTCAATTTTTCGACAACCGAAAAATATTCAACTCCAAAGAATTTTGGCAATGTTAAAACAACCACGAAAACATCTATGAAAAATATTTCAAATGGGTAAGATTTACATAACAAATAGCAGGTAAATAAATATCTAAATTCGGATAATTTTATTTACAAATGAAATGATGGTCTTAATTATTAATTTATTAACTTTACTAAAAAATTGATATTATGCAATTCTGCTTCTGTTGCTTAAGTTTTCAGTTGGATGCAATGAAATTAAAAAACAGTTAAATTAAATTAATCTAATTGAGACAATTTTTGCATTTTATTCACTTTTATCCTTTTCCTTCGAAATATTTCAAACATTTTAGGGAGAAAGAAAAAGTTTGAAAGGAAAGGTTTTTTTTGCAGCATTATCGAAAATGATTTTGTGCAGTTAACAAACGGAGATGCACAGACGGTTGGTTCAAAAGATCCGAATAACGATGTCAATGTCAATGCCAACCGACTATGCTTTCAATGCTGCAACCTTCAAAAACAGCTGTCTGATTTATCGTGCAGGTCGTTTCCATTTCTGCGCATTATCTTCTTATAACAAATTTTACAAATTTGTTGTTGTGAAAGTATAACTGTGATGAAAAAATACTGATTATTCTGAAGTTACTTTTCGGCTTTTTGCATCCTTTAATTAATTTTGATTGGATTTCACAAACATTGATGATCCAATCAAATGAATTAGGAAGGTAGTAAGACATTTAACTCAAAGCAGAGTGTCCTATTATCTTCTTTATCATCAAAAATATGCGTTCATCTTCTTTATCATTAAAAATATGTCCATCTTAAAATGATCAAATATTAAAATTTTAATTTGATTGGATTTTACACATTTTGCTGTATATCACGAGTTGTGTTTCTAAGTTGCTGATAAATGAAATTAAGATTAAAAGAAGCGACGGATGAAATGAAAAGTAAAGAAATTGGAGAGTTAAGAAGGAAGAGAGAAGATACAATTGTTGTTGATAAAAATGTCGGAGGCTCGTGTGAAATGCTTAATAATTCAACGATTGAAACGATACAGGTGGAGAAAAAAGATGCTGCCAATGATGCATTGTTTATTGAAGTTGAAAATAAGGTTATTGTTTATTTTGATTCAATTAAATTTTCAATTTATTTTTTGTGAAATTACATGAAATAACGTGTGTGTTTTGCTTACATCATCTTATCATAATCAAAAGTTTACAACGGATAATTACGTTTTCATAGTAGTGGTATTTTATTGTGCATATTCTTTAAATAAACTAATAATGAAGTGATAATTTGTAGAGGACAAGTGTATCATTGGCGGATCGAATTGAAATGCATTGGTATGAAGATACCACCACTTCAACTGTTCCAGAACCACAACGTTACTCAATTGGTGTTATAACCGATAAACTGTTAGCTTCTTCACCTTCTCGAGATACTATAATTGATTCGAGAAGTGATGAATTACTAACTGTTAAACTAGAATGTGATACTGTACCTGTGCTCACTAATGGTTAGTTGAAATACCTTCAAATATCCAAATTTTTTAGTATCACTGATTAAAATTCTAACTTCTTTCAAGGTTTGCTATTAATAACAATTTCAAGCATTCGTTCTGAACAATATTATTTATGACAAAATATTTGCAAAGAATAAGAATGATAATAAGGAGAAATGGAACGAAAAAAATGATAAGAAAAGATCTAAGAATAGATTTAATTATATTTAAAAATGTTGAACTTTAAAAATAACATTCATAATTTGAATAAATAAGTCGTCTATTTTTATAATAAAATTCGTATATCGTACTTTTGAATTCAAGCAGGAATAGATTGTGGCTGTGGAAGTGATATGTTTACTGTAATGTGTGATTTTTCGAGTATGACGGATGCTGTCGAGTTGGTTGACTCTGGAAATGAGAGTAAACAAACCATTTCTTTGCTCAAAGATTCCTTTTCGATGACAACTCCGATCACATCCCATTCACGTCACATTCAAACGGAACATATCAAAACGAGGTGCCGTTTTTTATTTTTCAAATATTTGCCACATTTGAAAGTAACTTTTACTGCACTTTACTGAACTTTATGTTTTATTCTTTTTACTAAATTCAAACTGTTCATTAAAATAATTTTTTGACTTATTTACATATATATGATATTCTAGAAGTTATTTTACTATGAGTTTAAGCAAACTATTTGAAATTCTTTGATCCAAATAAAATTTGAAAACTTTCCATTCGAGCAGAGATGGCTTTAAAATATCTCATTTAGTAAGTTACAATTTTATAGAACAGTATGCGTTTCCACATCACCGGAACATCTTCTAAATAATAGTGCCGGTACAGCACAGGTAATTCAAAAAGATTCTTACACAACTTGCGATAATATGGATGCTGAATTAAAAAATGAAAAGGAAATTGAACGAAAGATATGTTACAGTAGTGTAGCGCTGCAAACAGACTTTGGTTTGTTTTAATTTATTTTTTTATAATTCTAATTATGACAATTAATGATCATTAATTTTAAACAAATAGTATCATTGTTCTAACTTGAATGGACTAATAAACAATAATGAGTAAGCAAAAATACCGTTTCAGTAAATCATTGACTCAATATATAATAAATTATCTATTTCAAAATTTTGAATTATGAATTAACTTAATTTTGATTTTGAATTATGAATTAACTTAAGAGATCAAGGAGCAGCATCGAAAATGTAAATACAGAAGACGAGTAGTAAAAACTCGGGAAAGTAATGTAATTTGCTTTATTACTTAACTAATCAGCGACATGTAAATAATTAAATTTAATACATTACAGAACCGGAGCAAAATGAGCCAAGAATAATTGATGATATGGAAATAGCAGAATCGCTATGGCTGATTCCGCCTAAAGACAGAAAGGATGTAGCAGTGGGTAACGAGGATGATGTGATCGAGGTATTTAAAATACCTCCGACGCCTGATACTGAAATGCCTCCAACATCTGATAATAAAATATCTCCAGAAGATGATAAAATCAAGTTGCAAAAAGGGATGATATTAGATAGTGATGATGACGATACGGTAAAGCTCTTTTTCAATGTCATTTTGAATTTCGATGATATGATAAATCTTCTAAAGAGCACATTTCACATATTCTTTTGCAAAGCTTAATTATGTGAATAAGTTTCTTTTTGGTTACGGAAATTGAAATCTATAAAATTTGTTGTTACTATTCATTGATAGATGATTAATCATTCGCCTATTAAAGATTTCTGTAGTGGAAGAAACATTGTGGGATCCAGAAGATATCGATTTCGAAAGTTCAAAGTCTGCGGAGCAGTTGTCGTTGAGGCAACATAATACAGACAATTTAGACGATAAAATTACAAATGAGATCGCCACAGAGGTCAAAACATCTCGAGCATTAGGTCATACTCGCGCAGCTGTAGTTAAAAAAATATTAACTGAAAAATCACAGCCATTAAATTTCATTCGTGGTACGACAACATCCAAATCTTGGCGACCAACCACTAAAAAAGGTGACCCGTTACAGTACATCGTTGATCAGCATAAAACACAGGTAAATTAAATTTTTAATGAGTTTTTTTTAATAGTTCAACACTAAACATTCTACTTAGTAGACTTCCTTGACTTAAAAGACTTTTCCCCCTTCCTACTATGGGTTGAAATTTTTTACATAACAAATACTATTGCCAATTTTATATAAATTATAAAATTAACAAAAAAGGATGAATATCATTCAAAGTTCAAATTATTTCGTGGTTCATTATTTCTAAATAATTATTGACTTTCCGTTAATGTTTGTTAAGTTATTTAGAATAAAAACAAACCTACTTGTTCTTTTTTCTCTTCATTTCAACCAATATATGCAATTTAATTTGTCTTATTGGAATGAAAAAGAATTGCATTCGCATAACCGATAAATAATTCTTGAAAAGAGGAGAATGACAACAAAACTTCCTTTATTTTGCAGCATTTTGTATAATCATCAGTAGGAAAGTATATTTCAGAGCGGTTCAACTCCTTCAATACCTCAAACAGCAAAAGGTGCTTTGAAAGAAAAAGTCAATCTTAAGAAAGATGTTGTGCCATTACAAATGCCATTATCGAAGGTTCCGGAACCAGTTCCAGCTCGAATACCACGACCAAAAATCAGCAAATACATTCCTGGAGAAACTGTACCACAATCACCTGATGAAGTTTGTCTTTCATCTTTTCATCAACATTTATATTTGATAAGTTTTCTTCCGCATCAATAAATTAATGTTAAAAAATGTTTGTATTAACTTCCTGAAGTTTCGTAGTGTCGCACTTTCATGAATAATCAAATGCTTTTAGGAAGCTGAAATAGCCGATCGATTGACTCCATTACGTTCGGAGATGCGTACTCTACGAACATATTCCAACGGACGAGCAATAACGTTTTCCCGACCAGCACAACCTCTGAATAATGCATCACTGAGGATACCTCCCCCAACCTACGACAAAACTAACAGTCCTATCGTTTTTGAAGACAGGTAACATTACTTTGCAGTGAAATAATGCAAGAATTGAACAGTGTTTAATTCAAGAAATTTTTAATTTAACTCACAATTTTAAACTTATTTCTTCTAAACATTCTTAATTAAAATACTGTTTGTCATAAGAAATAAAAATAGAATAAGATAACATGAATTAATTGCAGTACAAGTTCATCTTCCGATTCGGAAGGTTCATACGATACGAATGAGACAGGTAATGCTACCCAATTTGAACCAACATCACAACTTAATGAAGCAATCGAGATTCTCAAAAAACACTTCCAGAAGCCGGATTCAGTTGAACCTTCTTTACTGGTAATAGAATCTGAAATTATCTCCGATTTTTCTTTTTCCTAATTCCTTTCTTTCATTTTTCTTGTGAATATTATTTTTAATTCAATATGAAGAATTTAAATTCCTATTTTGTTTAAGGATTGGGCAACAAAACATGCCAAACATGAATGGCTGAAAACGGCAGCGCGGAAAACAGCATCAGCGATTCAAGTGGAAGGTTTCATCGACTTCTTAGAAGCAACATCAGATGCTGTTCTCAAATTCGTCGTCAATCTGACTGATCCCAATGTTTATTCACTTTTTTGTTTTAAATTCTAATGAAAAGAGAAAGGAGAAAAGTCGGGAAAAAAGCAAAGCTATACTTACCTTTTTCATTTTGCTTAAAATTTCATATTCAAGTTGTTTTGAACAAATATGAGAATTTTTGCAGGAAAATACTGCTCTTCATTATGCAATATCTCATGGTAATTTTGACGTTGTTAGTGTGTTGTTGGATTCGCGTGTATGCAATTTGGATCGTGCAAATAAGGCAAGTTAATGAGCTTAAATGGAAACTTTTAGTTAACAGCAATGATTTTAAATCAAAATCCACTAAATTTAAAATGTCTATAAATTGCTGGATAAAATTTGAGTTAATTGACAATTATTAAAATGAATTATTTAGGCCGGATATACAGCAGTGATGTTGGCATCGCTTTGTGATGCATCTGATGAAGTTGAGGCTGCCATTATTCATCGTTTGTTCCAGTTAGGTGATGTTAATGCTCAAGCTGTTCAGGTTTGCATCTTTTTAAATGATTAGATTTTTTTGCTATCGTTCTCCTCGATATTTATAATTTATAAAAAATTTATTTTTCTATGGTAACAACAATAAATAAAATACGCAAGAAAGAGAAACAAAACTTTAGAATAGGATAAATAAAGCTTTAAAACGACATCGTTGAAAAAAATTAGTTTCTTATATTTCAAACTTTTAGTCTTATTTTAATGAAAAATTTTCAATATTTTAGCATGGACAAACAGCACTAATGTTGGCTGTTTCGCACGGTAAAATAAATACGACAAAATTGTTGATTGATTGTCAAGCTGACCTCAATATACAGGTTTTGATCGATCATTACACATAAGAAATATAAAAAGCAGTTTTTTTCGTGATTTTACCCAACGTATTTTTAATTGATTGATTGATTTTTTTTTAATTTGTTGGTTACTTGATTTTTTAATTTGCTGATTAATTCAAAATTACCATAATTTTCAAATTTATAAAGAATTTACAATTTAGGATGAGGAAGGCTCTACAGCATTGATGTGTGCTGCGGAACATGGCCATAAAGAAATCGTGAAATTACTGCTTGTACAACAAGATATTGATGCTTCACTTTCTGACTGTGTGCGCAGTTTTAATGTATTTCAAACAAAAATTATATCTAAATTAATCTCAATTTATCTGATAACAACAGCCCATTGATTAATAAAAATCAAAAAAGACAATCTTAGCAACAGTCTATTTTGCAATTCGTCGATAATTTATTCTTTCAAAACTTTGCAGATTTAAAATTCGGACCTAAATTTTAAATAATCAAATAGAAGCTTTTAACGAATATTTTGCAAGCCAAATATTACAGAAGAAATGATTACTTGATTTTAGAAATTTGAAAAATAATTATAGCTAATTTACTGTTAGGGATGTTATGATGAAGCTGAAAGTCATTAAATATAAGCGATTAATTAAGCAACACTTTAGGACAGTTCAACAGCCTTATCGATTGCGGTGGAGAATGGTCATCGTGATATCGGTGTTCTGATCTATGCACATCTCAATCATTCATGTAAACAAAATCAGAATCAGCAAAAGATTGAATCAACTTCTTGAAAGTCGCTCTTCATTATGCTATCTGTTCCAGTAGCTCATCATTTTTAGGCATAACTTTCAATGGATCATTAATAGGCGATAAACTCTTTGATAACCTACTTATGACGATCAGATTCAAATCATGATTTCAAATTACTTTATAAATTATGTAAAAAAGATTCAAGTTATATAAGGAATTATAATTCTAAAAAACCTAAGCAAAAGTTTCAATTTTCTTTTTGGAAGTAGCATTACTAAATTTATTTACTGATTTAGTAGAGTTGATTAAATGTACGAATTTCTACTGCAAATAAATAGCCTTGTTTATTCACTTAGTTTGTTTTTTTTTAATTTCATTAAATATTGTAAGTATACATTTGTATAGATCAAACTAAAAAGTAATGTGCAACTTAAATTTGGAACGAATATTTAAGTGCTTCTCCGGAAATAAAAGTTCAGCTTCATGTTTTTATTCCGAAGTTAGTTTCATATTTTTAAAATTCTAACAGGTTTTTAAATCCGAATATGTCACATAATTGTGCAAAGTTTATATATTAAAAAAATTTGAAAATAAACTTTCAAAAGAATACAACGGAACTTTTTTTATATAATATAAAAATGAAATTTTTAAAGAAGAAATAATTTTTAGGTGTGGATCTAAGTAATTGCATTGTTAATGAACCATTAATTAGTTCATTAATTAATACCAATCTTTTCAACAGTTTGTGACTTAATCGTATGGGAATGCTAATTCTAATAATCTTTTAACACATTAATTTCCATTTCCCTTAAATTCAAAGTGATTATTTTGAATAGTGTTGATTATTTTTAATATAAAAATGATTCAGATGAAATGTAACGTTAAGCAGCATGAATGTACCTGAAATGTAGTACAGATATTCCATTACTTAATAAAAATTTTCAATAACATATTCTGAGTCTCAAATCATTTCTGCTATATGAAATCTATTTAAACGCTCTGGAAAGAAAGAAATACTGCAGAACTACTTGTTCGATCGAGTAATAAGAAACTGAAATAGTAATGTGATCAGTTGTGGCAGTTAAAAAGTTCAAGCAAAAATTGCATACAGCAGAATAGGTATGGAAGTGAAGTTCATAATTGCATTAATATGGAAAGAAAGACGAGAAGTAATGAAACGCTATTAAATTCCAAAAATCACAGTTAATTTAACGATATTGTCTTGCTAACTTTATCAGAATCATTGCAGAAAAGCTATAGAATATATTTTTTAAATTTCGAATAGATTTGTAAAATTTTCATAGATAGTTGTTGACGAAAAGAATGTTGGTAACATTTGTTTACTCGTTTTTTTTTCTTAAAGGATAGAACGAAAAGTAAAATTGAAGCATTCTCGTAGAAAAGAAAGAGTGGATGATGAAAGAGTGGAAAGAGTGAAAGAGTGGAGAAAGAGTGGATGGGGCTGGTATTAAGCTATACTGACGGTGTACAAATGTGGTACAGGTATGGACTTAATAAAAAGATGATATCGAGTAGTACAGGTATGTACAGCTATGAGAAAAAGATAGAGATGAGGATGGAGGAAGGAACAAATCAGTAATGATTGTCGAGTCGTTCAGTAAACATTTGAGTGGAAATCAGTTCAGTTAAGTTTGGCTTTGGTTAGTCTTCTAATGGTGGTGACATTGATGAAAAACTAAGTAAATAAAGAATGGAAGAGGAAAGCTATTGGTAAGGAAGAAAAGTGGCTATGCAGAATGATACAACACACCTGTGTACATGTTATATATACATCCATCTGTACTTCTGTCTCATACAAAGTAAGTTACCTTTTCCCTGTCATCTCTAGGAGAAGTACTGAGAGGAGACTGAGGAAAGGAATAGCTGACTGTCTGCAATTGGTGACAGCTATTTGAGGACTCTATCATTCGACTGCTTTTCCTCATTTTATTTCTCTCATCAATGATTCTGTAAACGAAAGAGGAAGAAGTGAACTGTCCATCCAATCTATTTATGTAAAGCATTCATCAGCAATAGCAGCAGTTTAGTCGGTTAGTCAGTCAGCTAGTTTAATCACAACCAATCATACTGATCCTGAAATTTCAGAATTTTCAATCACTTCGTTGTCACTGAAATATGAGAGTGTTATAGAGATGAAGTTATCAATCTATATTTTTATCATGTAGGAAAAGGATATATTGTTGTATTTTGTCTGAATTACAGGGACACGGGACAAGGCAAGATGTTGGCATAGCTGAACATAATGATGGTTAGGCTCATAATTCAGAGCTTAATCAATTTGCAAAAGGTTTCAGCCGTGCCACATTAGGCCATTTCTCGGGTATCCATTCTTCTACTTCATAACTTCAAGTATTTATTTCATTTCTTCCTCCAATCGTTAATATTACTTCTTATCACTGGAAAACTCAAGATATCAGGTATGATATTATTAAAATAATTATCTTAATAAATCTAAGAACTTCAATTTACCAAAATTTTATAATCCCAACAATTTTGAGCGTTCTTTTTGACCTCTTGCAGATTAGAATTACTCATCACCATACTTTTTTTATTTTCCAAAGCAGCATTGAAGTCTAATTAGAGTTTAAAATAAAATTTATCAGACTTTTTTACAGGTAAAACAGAAATTCAAAATTTAAAGGTTAGTATTTCAACCTAAAGTCTGAAAACATTTGACAAATTTATTTTTGTTTTCATGAATATGTGACAGTTTTTCAAGCTATTGACTGTTAAGAAGACGATAAAGAGATGTTTCAGAAACAAAAATACAAGGTAATAAGGTGCAAATGCATCGATATAACACCATAATAGGAGAGGCAAAAAGAAGGTATCAGGAGGAAAGGATGGATTCAGCAACTTTTAAGGAAAATTATGCTATCTTTTTCTAGCAAAACATATTCCAATAGAGATACTGTAGAATCATCTTTAGATTGAAAAGATAAAGATCAGAAAATTGATTGATTTAAACCCAATTTATTAGTTTATTAGCATAGGATAAGTTCACTTTTCCAGTTCAAATCATGAATATATGACCAAAATTAAGAGATGTATAAGAATATAAAATATAATAATATAATTATTCAATATAAGACATTGATTAGAGTGTTACATAATAGGCGCTATCTGCTTTCCTCACTATTTTCGTAGATTTCTTTCCAATCGCTAAATTCATCATCGGGTAAATAAGGGAACTGCAACACTTTGGTACCTTGCTCACAACTGTGATCCCATGATTTGTCCACATTTAGATCTATTGTTATTGTATTATTCACTTCCTGATTACTATTGTTGTTGTTGACATTCTTAGGGACATGTACGGAAAATCGCAAATTACTCAGATCAATCCGAACGTTAGGTAGGCATATCTCATGTGCTGTTAACCAATGGAATTTGGCACGACGAGCTGGACAGCACTTATCCTAAAAGTATAAGAAATAATTGAAATTAAATTAGCTCACTATTTTGTTTTTTCTAACAAAATTTGACAAGAAAATTCTTAGATCATTTCAAAAAAAATCCCATATTCTTTTTTTTATCTTGCGTCTCGGCTCCCCTAATCGATAAAATTTTTCTCTTTTTCTTCTTCCTCCATTTAATATTTTTGGTAAGCAAATTTATCTTTTCGGAGTTCTACAAACACCCGAAATTTTTAATGGGAGAAAAATTTATTAATAAATTAATCAAAAACTAGGGGCATAGATATATTTTCAAATTAATATCTCACTATCTTCAATTGTAAAAAAGAACTAACATCATTTTGTACAAATCTGTGGAAGCAACAACGACTGAATGCATCACCGGGAGAATTAATTGCTTCACTATCATTGAAACAACATTTATATTTAGACTGTAAATGTGAAATATTAATATTTATGCATGAGTGAAAAGATTCTTTTAATAAAGTTATTTTAAGAAAAAAAATCCATCAATCCTTTACGACCCATAACTGATAATATTATTAGCATTTATGCAGTATCAAAAAATCAGCGTAACACCTAATATATCAAAAGAGTATTCTGGATCCATTGCATAAATTTTCAGATCTGGGCTAATTTCGTTAGAGCAGACTATTTTCACATAAGGTTCCTAATAATTCAATATTTGGAATAAAAAAAAAAGAAACAAGCCTGGAGAAATTTCTGCATACAACATAATTCAATAGTAGCATTTGTGCAACGTCCTGGTACGCATAAATCCGTCAAATAAATTCCTTTATCACAGCATTTGCTCATCCTATCTGCACCAATCCTTTTTTTCTGAATGGGTGGAAGAAGTATAGCAATAAATGTTTTCGTTTTTTGAAGTTTTGTCATTTTAAAAATTTGTTTAGGAAAATTTCGTGTCTAAAATTTGCACTCTGGAAGTGTTGTACAATACCTGCTCCATGCATATTTCATCTGTAAAAGCAGCGCATGGTACTTGATTCTCAAATAGAAATGGCAAGTCCTTTGGACGTTTCGTACCCCTGATTTGCGTCTGAAAATTTTAAAAATAAAATTTCGGAAGTTACAAATTTATTTATGTGATTGTATAATGCACTGTATTGTGTAATGTATATGATTACTTAAAAGTTAATCTAAGATGATTGAATCCGTCCCAAAATTAATATCAATCTTCATCCTTCTTATTCATTTATGATTTCTAAGAAAATTTTATTAGTTTCTAGCGATATATTAGTAGCAGTTAATTTCAAGCGATATAATAGCGAGACATTGCATTATGGGAAAACTCGATTCCTAAAATCTTCAAAAAATACAGTTCATTAATTAAAGCCCAATATAAAATTAAAAAAATACATGCTAAAGATTTAAAAACCCATCATTGAAAATAATGTAATTCGAACCCCCTCATTTGGAGTAACGGTTGTCTCACTGGCCGCATGCGAATAATCATAATCGCCTTCTTCATCTCCTACATCATACAGAGATGAAGTTCTCGCCGCTGGATTAAAAAAGGTTGTCATTCTTGTTGTCATTGCAGAATCTGAAAGTCAACTCTTCAGAAACAACATTTAGCTCCATCTGAATATTTTTTTTAGCGCCACATGATATAATATATTACAATAGTATTTGAGCAATAATTTTATCAATGATCGAAATTATTAGAGAGCTTTTGAAACTCACCTTGAATGTTCTGTTGTAGCGGAGTTTTGAGCTGTCTCAAATTGTTCTCACCGTTTCGATCAAGCCGATGTTCACGCTCTTCACCATTTAAACCAGTGTAAAGTTCGTTTACTCTTTTTTGTTCTTCCAACTTTCGTTGCTCATCGATTTTTCTCTCGAATTGCTAAAAAATAATTTAGACAATTTTTTTTAATACTATTTGAATAAATAATTTTATTAATGATCGAAATTATTAGAGAGCTTTTGAAACTTACCTTGAATGTTTTGAAATAAATAACATTAAAAGTTTATAAATGTAACATTCATTAGAAATCATCATTAAACTTAATCAAAGAACACGGAAAATGTCATTTATTTCAGCAAATACCAATTGAGAACTTCCGAGGATTCAGAGAATACTTAAGAAGTTTTAAGAAATCACTTGTTGCTGAAATCTTTGTTGTTCCTGATGTTGTCGTTCTTTTTGTCGCCTTTGCATTTCCTGTACTCGTTGTTGTTCCTGAACCCTTCTCTGTTCCTCTTCCTGCCTCCAAATTCTTTGTTGCTCTTCCTGTTTTATGTGCTGTTGCTTCTGCTGCATGCGTTGTAGTTCCTGTCGTATGCGCAGTTGTTCTAAAGCTTTTTTATGCTCTTGCTCTTGCTTTCTTCTGTTTTGCTGCTGCTGGTATTGCTGTTCATTTTTCCATTGCTCACGTTGTTCACGTTGTTCACTTCCACTTTGATCTATTCGAACGGGAAATGTACGTGATACTGTCCATCCACTCGATGCTCGCCAATTACTTGCTGTTGAAATATTATTGTCTGGCCGAGTTATGACCTTTCTTTGAGCAAACTTTAAACGCCTCAAAAAAAAAAGAATAAAAGTATCACTTGAATCGCTTGATGCAATAAAATGAAAAGAACAGATTAATGGAGAGTAAATGGAATCCTAATGGAAAAAAAAATGGACTGTTTGCTATATAGAACTATTTAGACATTATTATAAATTAGAATCGGGAAAAAATGAGGAAGTTAGCAAATATAGCTATAAAAGACTTTGTGACTTCAACTTCTGATCTCATTTCTTTCCTTTTTTTTAGGAATTTGCGCTGAAAACTGCACCACTTTCAAATTTCATCAAATTCCTTTATCTTTGCTACTTTTTTAAAGGTTACTTTTGAATCTCAATAGAAATCCAATTTTATAATAAATTTCAAATTTCAAATTAGTCATAGACCCCAAATGGTAGAATTTAACATTCACATCGAGAAATATTACTTTCGTTGTGTTTGCTGTCGAGCTGGTTCTTGCTTAGGCACTGAGACTTGTTGCTGTTGTTGTGATTCATTGCTGGTGAGCACCACCGTCTTCTGATTATTTTCAACAGTTGTTGGTGAAGGAGTAACACCGGATGGAGGAGAAATATAATCATCAGAAGTTCTTCTATGACTATTACGTACTGGAGCTATCAT
This sequence comes from Acanthocheilonema viteae, assembly GCA_900537255.1. Lineage (NCBI taxonomy): Eukaryota > Metazoa > Nematoda > Chromadorea > Rhabditida > Onchocercidae > Acanthocheilonema > Acanthocheilonema viteae. Next base: position 49,166 of record UPTC01000028.1, on the reverse strand, counting down.
ATTGGTTCGCATGGGGATATTAGATCGAGGATTCGAACTCATTCTGTATGTTTTATTGCTTTGTGGTTGTACCACTGCCTTAATACACTGAAATCCCTTGGACTACTTATCTTTGGCATCTTACAGAAATAGGACTTAACAAATTATTGCACTAAGAATTTATAACAATCAGTTAAAACACAAACAGAAAGAGCTTTTCAAGAAAAGCAATATGATTTTTTTTGGATATTGATTGTAAAAGTTGATAAAAGTAAAAAAATACGAAGTAACTTATTATAAATTTATGTTAATTTTCAATAATTTTTTATATTCCTGGTTTATGCTCACAATAATTCTTTCTTCTAACACTTTAATATCAGCATTACAGATGATTGTTAAGTTAGAAATTAATATGAAGCATAGGAGAGTTTTAGAAAATCTTTGTTTTGATAAAATTTATAGTAGCTAGAAGTTCTCGTAACACAGCTGATGGCGCAAATCCAAAGTAAGCTTGTCAAATAAGTGTTTTTCTCGATTACTGCAAAGTAAATATAAGAATTTCTGACTAAAATTTCAA
>UPTC01000028.1:7741-43200 GCA_900537255.1 Acanthocheilonema viteae | reverse complement strand
ACGATGAAATGAAAAAATGGAAGCTAACGTTTAGTATACTTGGATATTCAAATTAAGGAAAGAGCATTTTGTTCAGTGGAAATGATCCCTACAAGAGATTTCTTTTTAAATTTCCCTTCTCTATCATTTTTTGCTTCATTATTGATCTTTGCCAAATATTTACATTTCAACAAACTCACCAATTATCATCCGTCTCTCTGGCGATATGCCTGCGATTCACAAACTCATTCGTCTCATAATTTTGTTCATTTTATTGAGGGAATGAAAAATTGGCAGGTATTTCGGAAAATGTTCGATATTCCTGATCGGAGAGAGACATTTTCGTTGCATCAATTTTCGATATTCTTAAAATTGTCAAGCGTATGAATTAGTAACATTTTGCTGCCTTTAAATGGATTCTTCCATAAACAAATTGTAACTGACAGAAAGATGTAGTATCATTGAGTGCCTAAAATAACTCTTGATTAGTGTTCATTTCTATATTAATTCAAAATATGCGCTCCCCAAGAGATAATTCTATTTGAGTGAAAACATGTTCTCGTGGGGCAGAACAACATAAAAGAATAACGATGCAAATAATACCAATTTTCATCCGAGATTAAAACAGAGGCAATTTAACCAGCCAGATTATTATCTTTGAACAAACATCGAATTTTATGCTCAGTATTTGTGATGTACAAAATGTTTTCATGCATGAATAAAGATCTGAGAAATGTTTATCTGAATGCAATTATTTGTTTTAAATACAAACTAAGAGACTTCACAAAATACAAATTTCCTACTCTTTTGAAGTGAAATACTTTCGATTTCCTGAAGTTTACAACGTGTAAACGCATCAGATACAAATACTGAAGTACACAATAAGAGAAAAAAGACCTTCCAACCACCATATTGACCAAAACAAAAAATGAGTAATACCCTCAAAAAAAGGACCAAAATTTTTAACTAGAACTAAAAAAAATATAGTCAATGTTTGAAACAAAAATCACTGCTTGAACAATAAGTTCCAAAAACAATGGATTCCAAGTGGTTATCCCAAATAATATAAATAATTAATGTAAGGAACTCAAGGAAAATTCTATTTTAGAGGAATAAATAAACAAGCTGAACTTCCAAAAAATGATTAAACCTATTTCTAATATGGTGATCTGATTATTAAATGCGGAATGTCTATTAGTGAAACTTTCACATCGCATATAAGATGTTAAAATCTGCTGTCTCGAAACAACTGATGTCAAACCTCTTTGTTAATCCGCTGATAAATAAGGTTTTTTTTATGCTTATAAAAAAGCCTTATTCACCAGCGGATTAACTACTTCTGGCCAGCATTATGAGGATATTACAGAACGAGTGAAAAACCCATAATATCAACATTTACAAAAAATTCATAGCATCTTTACCACAAATTGATATATTTCTACACCCCAGAATCTACATATTTAAGAAATATAGCTTGAAAAATGAAATATTTCTCAATTAAGAAATGTTTTTGAGGAACTTTAGAATGTAACCCTTTCCAACAATTATTGAACGGCTTCGCAACCATATTGTAAGCCTATAATAAAACATCTTTTTATTCAATATTTGCAACATTTTGAAAAAATGAACAACATTATAATGAAAAAACCGGGTGCTTTGAAACAGAAAAATATGGTTCAGATTTACAAATGCTGTATATTGCTGACAGTTGATTGGCACAAAGTCTAAGGTATTAATCTGAGTTACTTCCTCATAACATTCATGGTAAAAAGTCAGAAATTTCTGCTCATGAGTTAAACAACAAAAAAGAAAGGATCTTTTCCATTATTTGAAAGTGTTATTAGTTTTCTAGAGTGTAAAGAAATGAACTTATTACTTCTAATCATTCTCACATTTGCGCAAACCGCCACTAATCACGATCATCAGTCGCATAGAGAATAAGCAATTTGCACAAACGATAAGAAAACTAAAAAAAAAACCTTGCAATGAAGAGAAGATCGAAGTGCTCACTTCCGAACAGTTTCTTGGTAGCAGCACCTAATCTTTCACTGATATTGCATAAATTCGGATCATTGTGAGTTAGCAGTTGAATGTCCTTCTGCTTAGCATATTCGCGTAATTCAGGAGGAACCTGTTATGAATGAGCTACAATTTATCACAGCTCTAAAAAGCATTCTATTAAACTTAAACTTAGTTTTGATCAGTTCCAAATTAAAACTGCATTAAAATACAAAAAAACAAACCGTACAACAGTGTTCAGTGTTGTAATGGTCAATCATTGGACGATAATCACTCGCGGATTCATAGAGTGCTTTTAACTGTTCATAGTCAAGATCTGCTACACCCAATGTATTTATTTTATTAATTCTCACCAATGATTCCAACTGTCTCCAAAACGGCAGGATTTGCGACAGCCACTGCTGCACTTGAGACGGAACAGATGGATCTATATCCTATTAAATCCCTTTATTTCTCTATTTCAAGCATTTAAAAATATTGAGCAAGCTAGCAATATCTGCAATAATATTTTCCCGTCCTCTAATATTTGTGAATTACATGGTTGTGCCATTTTAGTGATGTCTCCTGTAGTGAGAAAAGTGCAAAAAAAAACCTTCAATTTTCTTTTATTTTGGAATCAAAGCGTGACCATAAACGAAGCCCAAGAATAAGATTAAAATTTAAAAATTTGCCCAATACCATACTTGAAAATGGAAAGATTACCAATTTATCATCCGGAGGAAAAGCAATGATAAGCTGAGAAATAGATTTGGTATTTGTTTCATGCAAAGCTGTATCGACACTTTCTTCCACTTGCTTCACGTCTAATGAAGACATAAATACCTGCAATTCCATTGCTCTCTTTATTTTAAAAATTGAATGCTACTCTTATGCCCTACAATATATTTAAACGTTCATCCAGGGAACTCCCCATTCTTCCGTCTTAAAGCAGTGAAGATAAAAAACGAACCTTCAAAGTTATCTTTATATCGGCTTTTTCTATAGTATTTAGACGGCAGTTTTCTGAATCACGAGCAAGCATTATCGTACCATCCGATCTCAAACATTCTTCTCTTTTTGACAATGAACAACAGTATTTTACTTTTACTAGAGTTTCTGTTCGTTTGAAGTTTAAAACCACTGCTTCTGAGATAAATGTAACTATTCTATGAACGTTTAACTTCTAAATTTTTGAACTTCCATAAATTATAACATAACGACCTCATTTCCAAATTCGGTCCATTTGGTCCATCGAGCTGATGCTCGAGTGCAGCCACAAGTTCTTCCGCTGAATTTCTGAACATCTGTCGAAATAATTCCGGATGCCGCTGAATATTACCAGTATTGAGACGTACTGCTGGAGATTTCTGGACCTGCGATATGATCTCTACCGATGACAGATTAATATTCGCAGACATTCCTGATAGTTATATTATTTAAAACAAATGAAAACTGTCAATTCTACGACAACAAACACCGTACAACAATAACGACTATAAAAGTTCCTGAAGTAAATAATATACCTATTAGAATGGATAATCTTCCCATTATTTCATCCTTACTTCTAAACTCACCAAATCTCATAAATCATTTGAAAATTTGTGGGGCAATAATTCCCCTAAACCTAGCAGTTTCTGTTATTTCAGCGTCAGCTGAACAATTGCATGAACAGTGCTGAAAGTGAAATTTCTATCCAGCGCATTTCTCTTTGCTGTAATTCCGGCACCGGGTACTAAAATTCAGAAAAAAGGATAGATCGTCGTGTGTAAAGAGTTATGCGTAACTCTGGAACATTGCACAAGTTCATGCCCGCAAAAATTTTCATATCATAGGAAAAAGGGAAATAAATCGGAAGGGATACTTTTAGAAATTTGCCTACTTTACGAAGGACGAATATATATCGCAAAAAAGGAGGTTAACATCCACAGAAGACAACTCATTGAGCAAAAAGCACGTTCCATTTTCACAAATTCACATAATTCTTGACTGGTAAATATTTGGTATATCCGAAAAGACTAAAAATGAAAGATCACACGCGAAACGAAGTGCAACGACAGGCCGTGACGATGAATTGAACAGAGTTGACACCGATCATCGATGATTTTACGTTAGAAATATTGCGCAACAAAATGAAAATAGAACAGAATGGAAGCGAAGAGTGATTGGGAAATAGAACAGAGAGAATAGACGACAGGAAGCATCGACCGACAACTGATTGGTTAATTGGATGGGTACTTTGCATTTGCACTCGATGATGTCATGCGTTCCGAATAGGTCAGCTTGAGGAATTAGCCTTCTGAATACTGTGGGTCACGCTTCTCTTGTGCTGTGTGAATTATCTCACGTAGCGGTAAGTTCTGACCAGTAGATTTCAGAGTTGCGTGATTCCATATGATTTTTAGATGAGCATTTGTGTTTTGTAACAGTAAAAGAAACAAGTAATGGCATACTTTCGAATTCGACGATTTAGTCCTAAAACAATTGAAAAACTTGAAATCGGATCTGTTTATTATTTTTTAGCAATATTGTTTGGAGTAAATAATTCAAATGAAAACTTTATCGAAATCATTTGCTACTTCAAAAGATTTAAATCTGAACTGACTGTATGTTTTATTGAATCATGCAAGATACAATTATAAACTCGGCACTAATATTTACAAACAATTCAGTGAAGTTTGAAAGGTACTTGAAGGGATCAAATTGAAAGTTAGTCATTTAATTTCGGGACCGATGTACACTTTTCCCGGTAACATTTTCAATTTTATGGAGCAGTCTTGCTCGAAATCCAATGTTTCAGTTTCATTTCTGCTGTGGAGCCATTGTAGACACCGATTGAAACACTGTAATTATTCCATTTGTTCGAATAAACTCATCAATATTAATTAATTTACGTAATCATAAACAAACGCATTCAATCCTAGCACTGCTTTTTAGTTTAATAACCATGCTAACAACATTATTTTGACGGTTAATTTTTGAGATGTTTATAATTTTATAAATCACGATTGAAGTTATAATTTCCGGAAAAGTTACTTTGTATTTGAAACAATATAAATGAACAATTAGTTTTTCTCTTGCATTGTTGCAAATTTCGTTATTTTGAGGTTATCACTCCACTTCAACAACAATTATTTTGACAGCAGATCAAAGTAAAATTGATTCAACCTTAGAATTTTGTCTGGTTTTCAGAGGTCAGGATTTATGTTCTATTACAGTTTTGTACAAGATAAGGACATTTTCCTTGTAGTTATGTTTATTTCTTTTTTGGCTTCAAAAGATTCATTGAAATAGCTTTGGTTGGAAATCGAAAATTTAAAGATTACTTTATAGAGCGGATTTATTCTTCTGCATTCTTTGATTCTTTTCAATTTTTTATCATTCCTGAGAGCAGGTATCTGCATTACCGTAATACATTCTGTAAGACAGTGTTCCTTCTCGTCATTGTCATCATCAGCAAATACATCGCAACACACTGTATCTGAAATACAGATAATAGTTTTGATCTGAAGATGCATATATTTTAGATACCCCATTTTTTGACTTGTGTATTAAATTTTAATTCATATTTAGTTCTATAGTTCATTTACTTCTTTTTTACTACGATACATCGATGAAGTCAGAGTTCATCAAATCAAAACTTAAATGATATCAGCTAATATATTAAAAAATGAGGTATATGGATATTTGAGGAGTTGTAAATAGTTGAGATAGACAGGAAACTGACCTGTGAGATTAAGCATTGGTTGGTGCTCTCCATGCAATGCCTTCTGGATGCACAAGGTCACGTCAATTCTTGTCCCTAATTTCATGCCGTCACAACGGAGTGGTTTTGAAAAATCGACTGATTCTGTGCAGCATTCAGCGTATTCCTCAGAACAACATCGTGCCACTACTGAGAGAGAGAGAGAGAGAAGAATAAGTAAGTTTTATGTGCTTATCAAAAATTTAAATTAATATTTTACTGAGAAATCATCAAGGAATGCAATGTCCTTTGAATGTAATGGTTCACATCAGCTAAGTTCTTTTCTGAAGAACTTCAATTAGTAAAGGGATTGCGGAGATTTATTGCTGAATCTTTTTCTGAGATGGAATAGAAGCCAGCACTAAACTCAGTAAATTCTAAAATATTGAAGGGAACTATGAGTATTCCAGAATATCATTGATATAGTTTCTGAAAATTTTTTATATATAGAATATTGAAAAGCTTACCTTCATTGGTAATTGGAAAAGAAGCGCATGTATCGTATTGAATCCCGAATAATAAAATCATTAAAGTATTGATAGATACTAGAATCAGAAAAGCTCCCATTTCAATTAAATAGAATTATTAAGTATTTTGTGAGTGTTTCGAAGTTCTTCCTCTAAAAGTTATCATTCTCTGGTCAATTGTTGTTAATCGCAAAGTTAAGAAAATTATTTCTGTGGGTGCTAAAATTCAACCGTTTGCCGTATATTAGTCAGAGGGGTTGGCGTAAATTTGAAATACATCCATGAAGAAGTCTCTTAAAAACGTATCCATAATCCCATGATCTCAAACATACATAACTGATTAGGCATCAGACGTATCGACTGCTAGTTCAAGACGTAGTTTGCTTTCCAAGTTACTCATAATATACTTAAGATCATCATTGTCTAATGTGATTTTAAAACGGCTTACAATCTAGTTCCAAAAACGAGTGAATCGTACTTTAAATCTAAATTGCTTATTAATCGCACAGTTATGATCGTAATCAGGTCATCGATTTTGTCTTTACTCTATTTTCAATGAAGTAGACATACGAAAATGATGATTGCTTGCTGTACTAAATTTACAAACTGAGGGGACAGTGGAAATGGTGACTTGAGTTTATCACTCTCAATTACTAATTATTTTATCTGACCTCACACTCTCGGTACTTTCATATCATTCTCGACCTTATTCCATTTCCTTTCTTTTCTGTCACGCAATAATCTCTAGTATTCGCTTGCGGAAGTGTTTTGCCAACCAAAGAATCCTTAATGTCTACAAAGTGAGCCTCAAAAATAACATCCACCAATTCAAATCCTTGATAATATTTATAAACATTCGTTTCAATTTGTCGTCGTCTTGCGAACTAATTGCGATGCAGCCAAATTATGGAATCGTTTTGTTATTTGATGATCCGTTTATATGATAACCTTTGACCTCTTCTGCATGTGTCGAGATATTATCGTGGAAAGATGTGCAGGACCTGTGGTACGACACCACATGTCAGGACAACTATCGATAAAGATAAGTGGGAGGAAGAAGAGGAGGAATAGGAAGATGTCCAAGACCACACACGTTGCTTCTGCGTAATGGCACAACCAAATTAACAATTAATCACCTCCTGCCACATCGATCAATCCTTGTAACTTTTCATTGCAGCACTACAACTTTAGCTTATATTGCATGGATGTGCTATGAACTCTGAACCCTCGATGATGACCCTCACCCTCAGTTTTGCCTTCTCTTCCGCTTGAAGTTTAGCTATCTTCTCATAATGGCAACTTCAGGATCAGAAAAAAATTTCATATTTCTTCGCTTTGCTTCATAATAAATATATGAGAATTTCAATTCGATCCAAATGATAGCATAATTGAAGATGAGAATTTCTGTCTTTTTCACACAGATAAGAAAGTTTTATACTTTTTGTAGAAATTAATGTCAAGCTTGAACTTTATTTTAAAAGTCAAAATTTTTGAAAAGCAAAATAATTAGTGCCTGCTATTATAGTTGATCTACTGTTTGTCGTCAGAATCGACTAATAATGTGAAAAATGATTTGGTCTAAAGTAATTAAATCTCATTTTAGAAACTTTAATACGCAGTAATGTATGCCATGGGATAGGTTTATTTGTAAGTGTGTCAATTTTTGGGAAGAAAACATATCTTTGTCACATTTAATTGATAGTAATTAACAGCTACTAGTAAGGTTGATTTGCTGTAGACGGAATGTATGAATATGTGACAGTTGGATATGTGTATTTGTCACATGCAAAGTCCAGTCTGGAATGATTCTTCTATCTCATTCTTTCAATTAGCTCAATCTTGAGTTTTTCACCCTAAAAACTGAAGGAAATTTTTTGTTTCTGTTAAATCTTTTCCATTTTTCAACAGAGAATTTTAAGACAACAAAAATTTCATATCTTGTCATTATTTAGCTACATTATCTTGACTTACGACAACAGGGCAGTGATAACGTCAATCACGTTATCACGACTCATAATAATATAATTTGTGATGGTATTAAATATGTTAGCGTGTGTTACTAAGCTTATCATAAATCGCCGACTACCGCTCGATGAGTAAGTGATCGCGTGAGAAGAGATTTAATGTTTTCATCATCGGAGATTTAGCAGATTGGTAATTGTTGGTTCGGGAGTAGGAATGGTACGAGTAATTGTAGGAGGTGGTTCGAGAACGTGGCTAATTTGATGCATTGATTTGAACTGTTAATTTCAAAAAATTTTACCCCTTCTTCAATTACAACTATGAATTTATGTCGTGGTTGCGTGAGTCATTCAGAGTGAAAATGTGTGTAAACAGTGAAAAGTTTGCATTTCAGGAATTGGCATTGTCATGCCTGAGTTAGAAAAAGATGATGAACCGTTGCGAGCTACCTATATCCCATCCAGACCGCCCTGGATCGGTTGCTGGAATAAACGTTGGGAACAGCGTGACCAGTTTGTTTACCATTGATGTTTTCGATCTACTAGTTTTGGATTTTCAAATCCTGAGAACAGAGTATTTGTAATCATATAAAGCTTTTTTTCTAATTTTTCTTTTTAACACTTTTTTTATTCAGAAGCAAGTCACGTAAGGTATGGTGGACTGAATTAGGATGGACAGATAAAGCAACGGAAAACGGCAAAATGAGTATCGCTAGACCACAGCTAAGGGAGCAGGATCCGGAATAGTTAGTTTTAAAATGTGTTTGAAAGTTTTGTAAGAAATTTTATAAGAAAATTATTATTTATGATATGGATTCAAGCACAAAATGATTTCATTCATCCTTGCAATTGCTATCACGAGAATGTTTTCAGCTATGACCCTAAAGTACCCGATGGAACTTCTCTCGCAGGTCCGTTAGGTCTGGATTCAACACGATATCCCAATTTAACAGTGAAAGGTGATCAGCCAGGGAATTACGAAGAATTTATGAATAAGGTAAGGTTTTGAACGCTTTCAAAAATGATTATCGTGCGAAATATTTTGGAATGGCGCGAGTTAGATTGCTGATGAAAGTTAGGAAAAAAAGGAAATTTTTCCAGTGTCATAGTTCGTACTGATGAAATTACAGATACGAAAGACGTAATAAGAATATATGAAATTATGAAGAGGATAGCTGCATCTGAAAATTCTTGCATCACTAGTGCAGCACTCAGTATGAGTATTAAATAATTAAATGATCAGCTGTAATCTTCATTGAGTTTTTATTATTGGAACTGTTACATAACGTAATCAAATAATTTTTTAGATGTTTAGAATCATAGATTGTTTTGCTACATCACTATTTTTATTTCATTCCTTGTCATTTTAGCTCTACAAAAATTCCACACAGTACAAAGATATCGCAGCAAAATATGAGTTAACTGAAGGACCATGGCCTCATCACAAGGGTTTGAAAGTAATGCGGGCTAACAACAATTACCATGAATTTCTGGCAAGTGTTAACTAAAAATGTTAAATTTTGATGTGTTAATTTTTTATATTACAAATATATGGACAAGATTTTTTTCCTATATTACAAATAATGTAATTATTTCTATTGTCTACACATAAAGAATTGTGCGTGCATAAGTCAGTGGAGAATCAAAATAATGGAGGACATACAGTTCAAGATACTTTTTTAAGAGATCATAGTGGTGTTTTGCATTTTTCAAAATTAATTTCTTATTTAGGCTAGGCATAAAACAGCGTGGTGGATGCCAAAGCGATTTCGATTCTTCAATTCCGCACTTAACGAAGATCCCATCATAAAGGGATTGGCCTGTGCACAGTATATGGCTATCCTTTGTAAGAATCATTTTTGAGTACTTTGCAAACATTTTGTTGTGGTTTAGAAATTGGTTATTCCTGATAAAAATAAGGGCATAATTGAATAAGTAAATAAGTAGCGAGCAATGCATGACAAATGACTAGCTAGCTATGAACTGGAATGCAGCTATGGTACAAAAAAAAGTACAGTTTGAGAATGAAATTGAATAGATTTGCCTTTTCAGTGGTCCCCTACACTGGTTTGCATATTCGAGGTCACAATATACTTCCAGTGCCAGTCACTCCAATGTCACTAATGAAGACATATTTTAAACTCTTGCCCACACCAGGTTTTTTTTCGGAGATCTTCTTTAATTCTAAGAGTTTTTTATGAACAATGTTAAAGTTTTGTTCACTTTTGCAAATATATTTTCGGATCAAATTTATCCGTTATTGTTCTTTGTGGAGTGGCTTAAAAGCAGGAAAATAATTCTGATTCAAATGGTGATCACATTTTGAGCGTAGTGTCGTTACCTGGAACTGTGCTATCTTGAATGATTAGATGATTAGATCTTGTTTAATATATTTGAACTCTCAGGATTCTACTTCATTGAATAGTATCCTTCCGTTTTTATAAGCTAATAATCTTTAATTTTTAATGAACGGTTGCACTTCAGCTACACTGGCCTTCACATGGGGTGTGACACTAAGTGGTGCAGCGATGGTTAGGCACAAAGACGATTTCACGAATCATCTTTATGCATCTACCGCAACAGGGATCGTTTTTGCAACAATGAGTGAGTAATTGAAATTCAAGTTTTGACTGTTTACATTTTTAAGAAAAAGAAGATTTCATGGTGTTTCTCTGACTTCTTATGAGAATAATTTTTTCTTTAAAAAAAAGGTTTCATTTTTTTTATGCCAAATAAATTACTTTTAAAGAAAGGAATTCAGGAGCAAAAACACATTGTTTTTACAAATCTGAAATTCTTTATTATTTAATAAATATTAAATCGGGGCTTTTAGTAGGATCTAATAATGCACTTATTTTGAAATCTCATTTTTACTCGAATCTGACTGTATCGCATACAACTGCTTTCCACTTGATTTGTTTTGTTTTAGGAGATAATTTTCTTGCTGGCTTTTCATTGGGCCTCATTGTATACATTACTGGGATATGCTGGCAGTACATGAGAGTGTCAGAGTGGAGTTTGCAGAACAAAGTTATACATCGCAAGTCTGGAAGCTTCTATGGTGGACCACTAGTATGGAAACTGAAGTGGAGAGGTGGTGAAGAGGAAATACCGACCAAAAAATGGTGAATGCTGATGAATCATTTAGAAAAAACCTGTTGACTTAGCATTATCATTGTTTTCGTTAGGGAATTAATGTAAGCGTATTTATAGATATGTATAGTATATGCTGTTGTATGTATGAAATGAATTTTTTTTATTAAGCAAAAATAGTTTTATGCAAAATAAAAGTGTAATATGATTGATTTTTTAGCCACAAGTAACTTCTGTCCCTAATAAATTCATCATTCAGGATTTAAATTTTTCGTGAAAATTTGATCTGTGACATAATACTAAATCAGATATTACAGATCGTTTTATCTAAAGTTTAAGTGCATATGAATATTAAGATGGTTTCGAGATGGTTCAGAAAATTAATTACTTCCCAATTTGTTTGTGTAATAACATGTAATGATAATGTTGTGTTCTTTACATTGCGTGACTAGTTATCCCTGTTCATTAGAAGATATCCAAATTATCACCTGTTTTCTACCTTTTTTCACGACGCACTCACAGATCGCTGGAATTCTTAAATTCTAACCATATACAACCGAATAGCAAACATTGGACCAAATATATTTAGTTGCATTTCCCTAACAATTGGTTAAGGTGTTGAAGATACTGAATAACAATTGCAGCACGAAGTTTATGAGAATGTTTGCTCCCATTGATAATCATTGAGGGAAGAATTGTGATATAGCAAACGCCAAGAAAAACATGGAAATCGTGTTGTAAACCTGCAGAATGAGAGTTACACATGTGCTGGTCTTTTTTTTTTGGTAGCAAAAGAAATAGTTCCAATTATCTTATGCTTTCTTCGATTGTAAATATTTTATAGAAAAAACATTCAGATTGCAAATATTTTATAGAAAGATAGGAGAAAGAATGACTTGGATGTTAAAAGATGAGGTATCATAAGATATTTTAATAAAAGCTATCCGACGGGGAATATAATGAAGCAAGAAAAGGTTGCCTATAGCGACGATGTTGACGACCATAAAGAAAAAGAAGCATAAGCAATAGAGATGTTAACTGATGCATATTTGAATATTGCTGTCATCATGGATTTACTCTCAGAAAGTGGTCAAATTATTTTTTGGAATGGATTAAGCATGGTATTACTGTTTTTCAAATTTTGTTGTACATCAGCAACATTAACTGCAGTGGACTGTATGCACCGTTATAATATATCAGGTAGTTGAAAGATTATAACTCGTGTTTTGTGGATTCTTTAACAGCAAAGCTGTTCGTTCAGTTTAAGATTTGGTCGTTTTAGTCATTTCGTATATTGAAGAATAAAAGTCAATCCGTATTTGATAGTCTCTCTCATCTTTTGCGCGTTCTCTCCATTAATCATCTTATCTGTCTAGTGCAAAACTTTCTAAAAAACTTTTGCTGGTTTTGCGCACCACAATTGTTAAAGAAAATAGAGTTTGGTGCTTTGTAGACAAATACATTTACAGAGAATGTCCATGACTTCACAAGATACTTTGAGGAAATTAAGTTCATTATATTTTGCATTAATTCGATTAATCCAAAATATCATGAATATATAAAAATTTGGTTTAAGATTTATCATCGGATGATTTTTCGTATAAATTGGAAGATTGCATTTATTATTTATTGGCTAGTCGTGCAAGAGCAAGATATGGAGATAGCCGCTTGTTAGTTATATCCATTTTTTTTTAGTATTAGTTTATATTTGATGAGATAAGAAAGAGGGAATAATCAGATAAATGCAAGGACCGAAGAAAAAATGGAAAGGCAATATAATATGAAGTAATCATGTTTTCTTGAAGTATTCTTGCATAAATTCTATGATATAAGCGAGTATAAGCATAAAATTCATGTATGGAGTAAAGCCTAACTTCACATTGATTCAAATTTCTGTATATCTCATTTTACAGATTGTACATGAAAGAACCCACGCAAAAAGATGACATATTTACGATTATAATCAGTCATGTAGCTGTAAGACGTGTCGAATTGGTTTGCATAATTTTGGTTTATTGGTTCTTTTGGAAAATGCTTTTCTATTTTTTCTCTTCTCATTTTGATTTATTTTTCATTTTAGGCTCAAAAGCTCTCATCCCAATTTACTATTTATGGTGATTTGTACGTGGTTAGTTTTCCCACCTTTTTAATGTTCGAGAAATTTAAAAAATTTTTCAAAAATTCATAAAATTAATTTAATACGTTTAGTCTGCAACATTATTTAGCACACTTACTTTTCGAATTTTTCAAAATTTCTTATATTCACCAGGAGATTCTTTTTAATGTAGGCTATAAAATTGATGATTCGATAAAATTTAGTCATGGGAAGACGAACGTTTGGAATGGGATGAAAAAGAATGGCAGTTGGATGAGTATACATTACATGACACTCATCATATATGGAAGCCTAAAATTAACGATGAGTATTATTTAAGGTATTGTTGATATGAAATATAATTTAAATATGTTTTGACTGCATAAAAAAGAGATTGTATTAAATGAAAAATCTTCTTTAGTTATCAATATAGTGATTTAATTATTTAAAATCATAATGATAAAAATTTAAAATTGTTTAATTACCAAAAAGGAAGTAATTCTTGTTTTTTTAAGTTCTTCTGCGAAAGCTGCAAAGATTGATATAGGTTGTAGATGATTGTTATATGGGCCAAGAGAAAATTATATTATCCAGAGACGTATATCTTTCTACTCAACAAATTAAGTTTAATTTTTAAGGCAGTGTAGCACAGTTCAAGGTTGTTACACAACAATACAAGAAATTGATATATTCTCGAGCGGGAAGGTCGTAGCACTCTATTCGTTTCGCTATCCTGCCTTTTGTAATGTTAACTACTACAGGTGGGTATTTTTTACTAGATGAAGTAATCATTTTTTTGAAATAATTTATTAATGCCAAAGAAGTTATTTGTTTTACGATTTATATATATATCAGTTGATTGATTGTTTTTTAAATTACAATGTTAGTATTCTTCACTTGTCCGAACAGATCCGTTTTTAAGTTATTTATTTAGCAGATTAGTAAGTTACCCCGTGCATCCTTTTTTACAGTAATAGCAGAGTATAATTAACTGGCTTTAGATATCCGGAAGAAGAAAATGATTGCTGCTTGTTCTTTTCAATTGATGGTTTTAATTTCAATCGAAGAGTGCATTTCGAAGTGAAAACTGATAGCAAGACAACTGTATCGCAAATTGTTAAAATGGAAAGGATACCGAACGGATTGATAAATCCCACTGATGAGCACTCTGCATGGATGCTAGAGGTTATATTTTAATGATTTTATATAATTTAATGAATGAGATTTCTTATATATAAATTGATAAATAACGTTTTGATTTTGAAAAATTTTATGATACTCCGACTTGAATTTTTTCGATGAAGAACCAATTAAACTGATAATTTTTGGTGTCAACAGTGTACTTTAAGTAGCTTCAAATTTAATATATTCAAGTCGAAAATAGTTATTGCAGCATCGTACTGTAGCAATAGCTAAAATAAGTCATTCAAATTTCGAACTTCTTCACGTTTGTATTCATGCTCGAAAGCAAATGTCAACTCTGCGCATTGCTCTGCGTCTTCCAGTGTCCATTACAACGATGCTTATGCTTGCTTCACCTCTCTTCGGACATCTGACCACTCAGATTTACATCAAACTATTCGCTTTTTTACTGCAAACTATATCTTTCATTTTTCTTTGCTCCATCGCACCAGAAAATGGTTTCGGAAGGACAAAACCGAAAATTTGCAAGTTTTAAATTCCGAATTTCAACTTAATGATCAATAGCATTACCAGGAATAATTATTTTTATTAAATAAAACCAAAATTATACCGCGAGTCAGTCAATCATATTAACCAGTTATAAATTCATAAATCGCATCGCTAAGTTTGAGTTAATATAAGTACTTTTCTTTTCCATTATGTAGCAAAACGATTAATTTGAAAAGAATTTCATGAAGAATAATTTTATTTAAATTGAATGAATTCTCCATACAGTATCTTTAAAGTAGGCCCCTAGGCTGCATCTATTTTTTTCATTTACTAGAATGACTAATTAGTTGTTGTTTATTCCAGACACATTCTTTGAAATGGTTATTGTTTTGACATTAATCAGTACAATGATCAACATGATTGCAATAGCGCTGAGTAGGGTCAAGCGTACTATCCCTCCACGACATAACATTTATCTGGCATCTAAAGTAATCAATCGTCTTGTTTGCTGCATCGGTTAGTTGATTGGAAAACTTCTCGGAGGAAGAAACTTTGATAAATTGTATTTGATAAATATTACTAAGTGAATTATTAAATATTAAAAGCGTTATTAAAAATGATTTTACTAGATTTCGCTATTTTGATTTATTTGCAAAATATTTTTTTAGGAAACAAATTTCTTAAATAGCAATTCACCTAAAAATTGTCTATTTTTGCGAAAAATTTCAAGTGAATATTGGATTTAAAATCAAAATAAAATTTGAAATTTGAAAGAATCACACAGTGTAATTAGGAAAAATTTGAATCTATAGTTTTAACTAGAGTAATATAATTTCAGAACCAGATCCAACCGCGAGCTATTTCCGACATTTGAATGATCATTCCCAAACAAATTTTGAAAATGCTCAATCAGATTATACCATCGAATGGCGGCATATTTATATTGCTTTTAATAATCTTTTCTCAGCACTTGCCTTGATTTTTTTCATTATTATTGCTGTTTTTGAAATTTTGTGATTGCCATCTCTCTTATGAAGGATTTATAGAAGAAATCGCTTCCATTAGATTTATGGCTAAGAAATTTAAGAATGCATAAATGAAGATATACTCTGTCTTAGTATTGTATGAAATTCTTTGTCTTAAAAATGATCTAAATAATGATCAGTATTATTCGACAACCATTGTAGCATCATCTGTTAGTATTGATGCTTTCGTATTTGGGATGCTATCGTACTCTATTTTATTAAAGACGACAAGATAGGAATTTTCAAAAACTGATTTATACTAATAATCAGACCAATTTTTTTTTTTTTGATCTGACTGGTGTTATAAATCAGTTTTTATAGATTTCATTATTTGCTCTAAAAGTTTTAGTATTCGTTTACTCATGAATTATCACTGTTTTATATATAGATATTACACATTCTATTTTTGAATCAATAGATTTCTGTTTTGTTTTATCGATGCATTTCAGTTTCTATGAGTCCTCGATAATTTTAAATTGAAAAAACATAATGCATATAAGGAATAACACAACAGAAGAATTAAAGATTCAGTATTGATTGTTTGTGATCTGGGAATTTGTACGGAGTCGAATAATATTCACGAGATTTTTTCAATATTCGATATGGTACAGCTCAATGTATCACTTCCAATTTGCGAAGTAATAAATTAATTTTAACAGTTCACATTTTGGAACTTTGAAGTCGTACTTAAGGAAACTAAGATGAAAAGAGTATTTGAGAAGTATGAAATGTAATGAAATACATGAAAAGAGAGGAATTCTTCTTTGTTTAAAAATTTTCTATGCGATCAATAAAATAATGAGGTGAAACAGATTTACTCGAGTAACCTTGTCAATGTTAATTTATCGTTTATCAGTAATTCTGATAAAAATAGTCTAAATGAAATTATGTTCATCTTGATCGGAATGTTAGCTTTCAAACTGTTCCACTCTAAGCTATCGATAATTTGGGTATTAAGTCTTCCTTATTTTCTCTGAAATATATTCCATCAGTCATTTATTAGCATTTGAAAAACATCGTGATAAAATGTTCTGGAGAGATTTTATGAGACAACTGATTGACTAAAAAAAGTGCAAATAGCTTTACACTACAAGTGAGCCAATTTTTTTCCTTCAGCTAATTTACCACATTTTAAACAATTCCGTTTTTTTACCGTAGACTTTTCTTAGTTTAGCTGACATAAAGAATTTTAAAATCAAATTTAAATTTTAGACACAATCCTACTTATTATAAAAATGGCATTTTCATTCAAAAATATTATTTATTATTATCACTTTCAGTTGCGCGTGGCTGTACGCAAGATCGTCTATTTTTGGGACGGTATCGTAATTCTAAAATATTTTTTAAAAAGTGAATTATGAAGAGATCGATTTGTTTTAAAGATGTAGTGATAATTGTACAGAAATTACTTTCTGTTGGATAAAAAATTTTTTTTCTCACAGAGTTCATTACACCATTGAATAAAATTTTCGTAAAGTTTATTCTTAACAGTGTTATTGTAATTATATTAAATTATAAAGTGATTTATTGATTATTTCAAATCAACTCTTTTTTATTAAATGTTCTGTCACCTTATCAAGAAGTTCTTTCTTCTTGATAATGTGACTGAACATTTAATAATTTGATTAGTAAATTAAGCCGATAGTTTGAATAATAAATTTAAGCAGATAGTTTGAATAGCAAATTTTGGTTCCATAAATGTTGGACAATAATGATGATTTGAAATAAGTTAAGCATGCTTGTCTTACAATTAAGATTTATCTTTTAGTATAAGCATAATTAAATTTAATGGAAACAGAAATGAATACGCATGTTTGGGTATCTGATGATAAGGATGGGTTTATTTTATGCAAAATTATTGATATCGGTTACGAATGTTTGACGCTACAACGATTGCATGAAACAGAAACGGTACAGATATCGTCTAAAATTGAAAAAAAATTGTGAGCTAAATAAATTAGTCATCTTCAGTTTGAAAACTATCAAATTTTAAAGTAACTATTTCAGTTCAAAGCTTTTTACGATAATATTTTCCCTGCTGGAGAAGAAGTTAGTCGAGATGTTGATGATAACTGTAAGCATTTTATTGTTAAAGCATACATCATCTCATGTGGCATTCATTTGCCGCAAATTTCTCTCTTTCGATGATTGTATATTTTCTTTAATAATTGAAATGAAATGCATAAACTCCTGGAATTTGATATTGAACTTTGGTGATAATCGGATGTAAAATTATTTTCAGGTTCATTAATTCACCTAAACGATGGTTCTCTTCTGAATAACTGTCGTTTACGCTATAATCGCAAACAATTTTACGTAACCTTTATCTGTTATCATCAAATTTCATTGTTAATTTTCAAAATCTTTCTGAACTTCAAAATGTTATTTTTGTGTTTACTAAAATGGTAGAAAATCGAAACATTAGCTCACTTATGAAAATCGAAGCATTAATTCACTTATTTCGGATGAGCTCACTTATGCATATTATCAAAGATGAAGAGAGTTATCTCAAACAAAAATACCACTTTTTAAGAATATGATTTAATATGGGGTGAGGTAAAAGTTTATTAATTATTTCTAACTTTTGTTTTAAGAATGAAGCTAATGTCTTGTAGACTTACATGGCTAATATACTCATCGCAATCAATCCCTATGAGCAAATTGATGGTTTATATGATGTCAATATGGTACGAAAGTATAAAGGACAATCACTGGGAGCCTTAACTCCACACATATTTGCTATTGGTATTTGTCGTTGAGTGATCTTTAATATGCAAATTAAAATACAGAGTTCAAGAGTTCAGTAATAGTTGGACAAATGGAATTTCAAAATGAAATAATCCAAATTGAGAAGGATTTATTTGCGAGGTCTAAATGCGGTTATATGTAAAATGTAATTATTTTAAGCTGATAAAGCTTATCGGGACATGATGCGCAACCATGAATCTCAATCAATCATAATATCGGGAGAATCTGGAGCCGGTAAGACTGAATCTCAAAAGCACATAATCCGGTTCTTGTGTGAATCTTGGGGTCATCTCGTAGGGACAATCGAGCAACGCATTTTAGAAAGTAAGTATTTGAAATAGATCTTGATCGGATAATTTCATGAATGCAATTATTTTTTTGCACAGTAGCCAGCAAAAGGGGCATTTTTCGGTGTCATCAGCAAGGATTTATATTTTAATAGCAAGGTTAGGTGATATAGTTTGCATGACCCATCACTTCAAGTGATGACAAAGCATTAATAACAATTTAATTTTTTACTCGTTACTCGATGATTAAATCGATGCATAATGTCGACGCGCTTTTATGCAGGCAGAAACTTTTATTATGTCATTTATTTCCTTATGTTTTTTACAAGAACGCAACCTTATAAATAAAAAAAAAATACTGATTAACGAAATCTTCAAAATCGTTTAAATTACAATAATTCCAAACGAAATCGATTTAAAATTACAATTATATTCATTTAGATTTTTGAAGCAAAACTTAACATGTTCATAATTATTCAAAATTTAGTAAGTACAATTTTGGAATCGTTTGGCAATGCAAAAACAGCATGCAACAATAATAGCAGTCGATTTGGCAAATTTATTGAAATACATTTCAACGATAAGGTTTGATAGTAGTCTTCTTAGTCCAACAATTCAGCTGGTCTGATGATTCAGAGTTATTCATTGTTTACTGAGAAACAGGAGCCAGAAAACTTCCGTAAAATATAAAAGAATTCAAAAAATATGTAAGATGATTTTTGAATTCAACTAATTCTGGATAAAAATACATATCAGAGTGACGAAGGGGAAGTGTGTCACATTCCAAAAATCTTTAAAATTTTTGAAACATCAATAATAACACACTCAGAATCAGATAATTTCGAAGTTTGAGTCCTGTTATTAAATAGTATCAGAATTAAATAAATTTTCGTTGTATATTTCTGAGTTTCAATTTATACTTCGTCATTTTACTTAAATCGATGATTAAAATTTTTATACGGCATTTAAAATATGTGTTTGTCACATCTCATTTTCTTGGCATTTTTAGGGTATTATTGTGGGCGGTTTCATATCTCACTATTTGCTGGAACGTTCACGTCTCTGCGGACAGAATGCACGCGAAAGAAATTATCATATATTTTATCAACTGATCGCTGGTACTGACGAGCAAACGAGAAGCAAATTGAAATTGGATAAATTGGAAATTTTCAATGTTAGTTATTTTGAACTGTTATTTTTATTCAATTCCAACTTTTTAATAATTGATTCTTTCAAATTTTCAATTCATCGTGTATTTCAGCAAATTTTATCATTTCAGTATCTTAATAAAGGATGCATGCAATTTTTTTTGAGTGAAGAAAATTCGAATAAAGTTATGCCGGGAAGGAATAATTCGGTAATTTTTCCTGTCAAACTCAGTCTCATTTAAACTGACAGTAGCTTTTTAATTTACAATTGGAAAAGAAAATCCATTTTCGAGGCTTTCTGAGGCAGCCTTCTCAATACTCGATTTGGAATAAAGGATGTTTTTCTCCTTTTTTAAAACTGATATTTGAGGACGGTATGCGAGACGAATTAATTGATGATTACAATGATTTCCAAAAACTATTGAATGCATTCAATCGTATTGATGTTTCAATAGATACTCGAGATACCATACTCGAAATAGTCGCCGCAATTTTACATCTTGGAAATATCGAATTTTTTGATGAAACATTCAGTTTCAAAAGTAATTTTTAGTTACAATGTTTATTAAATAACTAATTTCAGTTAATGTATGATTTTATGTTCATTTGTATTTACAGCCAAACGCAGCTAATCTTTAATAAATAAAATTTAATTGTGGTAAAAGATTGCATTCGTATTTATTCCATAATCTGTATATTAAACCCAAAGTTAAAAAAAAAGTAAATTACAATTAAATTATAAGTTAGGTATTAAAAATAGTCAGCACTTCTTTGTCAGAGCTTTCCTAACTTAGATCTTTAATATATTTATATGGAAGCGCAGTACGAAACACAGAATGATTAAAAATCCAAAGTCTTAGGAAGAATGCATTTACTTTGCAATTGATTATAATCATAGTTATGAGAAGAAAAAACGTGAAAAATAAATTTAACTTTAATGAGAAAAATAACACATTGAATGGATGTGATAAAAATTGAAACGAAAGAGCTTTAAATTACAGGTGGTTGTGATGTTAAAGAAGAAAGCAAAACGTATTTGATTAATGCAGCAGAATTACTTGGCATTGAAGTGACTGATTTGAGGACACATCTCGTGAGTCGATTGATGCAGCCGACGAGAGGTGGCACTAAGGGAACACTTTATTCGTTCGTTCTTCAAAATTTATCATTTCCAGCTTAATGCTCCTCTATAATTTTTTTAAAATCAAATCTATTGATAACGAAAGAGAAATTACTACCTCTGATAAGCAATTCTTGTTATTGCTCTTTTTTTTGGCAATATCTAAATTATTTGCTTAAACTATTCCGTCAGATTACAAATAATTTCGTCTATACCAGATGGAGATTAGTTATCTGCTAAGTATCTTAATTAATGAGATTTTTAACAGCTCCCAGCAAATTTAATTTCCAACCTTACTTCTTTTGATAATATTCTGATAATATATATCTTCATGAATATTTCTAATATTCATTTAACTTTATTGAAAATAACCCAATTGCATCTATTTGTCATTTTAATTATTTTGTCATCTGACATGAAAATTCATTTTAACTTTCCATGTACTATGACAAAATCTTATTGGAAGCACAATTTTTCTTGCAATAGAACAAATTAAGAAGTGCAGATCGCAATTCATGCATGCCAGGATTACATGTACTGCATTCTGCATTACAGAGTGCCACTGCGCGCTAGTGAAGCAAGTGCAGCACGTGATGCTCTTGCTAAAGCTATCTATAGTCGTTTGTTTACTGCAATCATTAATAAAATCACGGAATGCATGCCATTCAACGAAAGTACCTTTTCAATTGGAGTGTTGGACACAGCCGGTTTCGGTACCTTTCATCCTTATTTTAGTCTATCGTGCATTACTTCTGGATTGTCCCCGTCCATTTCTTTCTACATTAAGCATATGCTTAAGTGATGAAGTATTCATATTCATCTAAAATTTCCACCAATTTATTAATACATTACAAAAAGAAATGTCTTTTAAATGATAAAAAGGAGACTGAGAAACAATTCTTCCAGAAAAAATCTCTGATTTTTTGAAATATTTCAGAATCATTGGATGTAAATTCTTATGAGCAATTTTGCATAAATTATTGCAATGAAAAATTGCAAAATTTTTTCAATGAACGAATTTTGATAGATGAACAAAATTTGTACTGTAAAGAACAATTGCATTATGATACAATTGAATTCAATGATAACAAAAGTTGCATTGGTTTGGCTTATTCTTACATTTTGTGAAATGACGTTGTTATTGTTTTTGAAGCATACAAAATTGCACATCTTTCATGAATTGATTAGACAGTGAAATATGATTACTACCGTACTGTTAATGTTTTAGTAATGTGCGACAGTATAATACTGTTAAGAGACACATTGCACTAAACATATTCAATTTTCAAATTTCAAAAAGTATTAAAAGATAGGATAGAGTGCACTGATCATTCCTGCATATTGTAGAATTATTTGAGCAGAAGCTTTATGGGATTTTTGAACTACTGGACAATGAATCACGCTTACCACAATCTTCCACGCAACATTTCACGCGGACAGTACATGAGACTCATACTTCTCATCCTTGCTTAATGGTTCGTTTTCATCGTTGAGAATTTCTTCATGCATAATAATTCCGAAATTCGATGCTAATCAAAAAAGTCACGAAATTTGTTAGCTGTTGATATTTCAAAGTAAAAAGAAAACGGACAATTTAGTCGATCAGGACCGGAATATCCATCGTTTATTATCGTGCTAAAACCAAAATCATAGATTGTAAATTGAAGGAAATCACTGATCATGTCATCGATAATTTAATTACTAGCTAAGTTACTGTGGCCTGAATATGTCAATCGTATGTCAAAATCGCATGTCAATTTTTAGTATGTCAATCGAGATAATCTTTCAGGTATGGACTGAAAGATTATCTCGATTGACATACAAAAAAGCACCATTACTTGTTGTATCTGCTTGGAATTAAAATTTTTCACCTTTCGCAATATCGCGCATTTCACCATCCACATGAAACTATAATAAAATACTTAAAATAGTAAAAATTAATCAAAATTAATAGGGAGTGATTAAGTGATGCAATAATAAAAAACCGATAACAACTGATAACAACTGATAACAAGTATAAGGGAATATAATGGAGTGCAGTACTACCAGGCTGCTATACAGGTACCACGATCATCACGTTGTCATCGTACAATGCGTGACGATGAAGGTTTTATCATTTGCCATTATGCGGCCGATATTTGTTACGATACCGCTCAGTTTCTTGATAAAAATAATGATACTTTACATGCATCACTACAGTGCCTTATGGAACAGAGCAGGTTTGTCACTCAGAAATATTTCTCGGAATTATAGCTCTAAGCTTTTTAATTAATCGTTAGCTGCGAAAGATATTTCAAACTATCTCTCGAAAGTATACTTTTAAAAAATTATAAAAATTGTTTTTAAAATATTTTGTTTAAGAAAAAGCTTAGTTTGTGAACTGTTTATTGGTAGCGAATTTTCGAACGTTGAAAGAAGAGATGCACCGTTGGGTGGTAAATTGGTTAATGCATCAGTTGGAAACAAATTTCGTTCACAGCTTGATGTTTTGCTTGCGAAATTGCGTAAAACGGTAAATTCTCGAATGAGGTCTTTTATTAAAAATCTTCCATTAATCTACCAATACTTTATAATAAATTTGAAGTTGTAAAATTTTTAAAACAAGAGAAAAATGATCATGTGGTCATTTTTTGCTTCGGTATTGTTCTCGAGACACCTCACTATCACCAAAGGCATTCTCTGCTAATCATACCTATTCCAGGGAACCCACTTTGTACGATGTATTAAGCCAAATTCGGAAATGAAATGCAATCAGTTTGATGGTGCGCAGATTTTGCTACAGCTAAAATGCGCTGGAATGTCTAGCGCATTGAGAGTTATGCAGCGCGGGTTTCCATCAAGGTCAACTCTCGGTGCTTACCCATATCCATGTTCATTAGATAAAATCTTGACAATATAAAATGCCTTATATTCTTCACTTCAGAATAAATAATATATCAGATTTTAGAATGTCGTTATGATTTTTATATTTTTTATACTATAATTGTATACAGGGTCAAAACGTTCAAAATACAGGTCAACATAATAAAATATTTATTTTACTTTACTTACATGTTGAAATGAAATGTCAAAGGCCATCATCGCCAACATTTATAAATAGTTACGAAAAAGTAAAATATTTATGTATTACAGAATATCTTATCTCTCATTATACAATATATATCAAAAATATTTACCAAGCAGACTTACAACGCTCGATGCTCAATTGTTTTGTAAGGTTAGCTCTAAAGTATAGTTCTAAAGTTAAAATTTATATATTTTTTCAGTTCATTTTTGAAAGGAATTTTCATTTTCGAAATAATTTCAGTGTCTATTTCGAGTGGTTGGTTTGGAAGAGAAAGATTACAAATTTGGTCTCACGAAAGCATTCTTCCGACACGGAAAATTTGCTGAATTCGATAAAGTATAATTAGAATTGATTTTGAAAAATAAAGTAAATTTTGGAATTAAAGTTTTTAACTCTTTTCGCTTTGAAAATTAAATTAGAAAATCCTTTCATTCTAAATGTGAATTTTTAGCATTGTTTCATTATTTCAGATATTACATCTGAGCAAAGAAAATTTTGAAACTTTGATTGAACACATGTCATCCTGGCTATGTTGCTTCCGATTCCGAAGAATACAGTTTGCTGTTATAAGCTTGGTCAAAGGTTATATTAGAAAACTTTTACTGATTATCAGATTATCACCATTTGCCTTATTAGACGGTTATCACTTACTTTGTCTTCATTACATTTTAAAGAAAGTACAACCATTTCAGTAGAACGATTGTTGGCATACCGGGCAAAGTGTCGCATCAAAATTCAGAATGCTGTTCGCACCTATTTAGTGCGTAAATCATATCGATCAAGGTGATATCCAATATAACGATTAAATCTTTTTTTCAATCTCTGCTATAATAATATTTTTTGAGCTTTGTAAATGCTTTAATTCACTTCGAAAAATAGCTCATTCTCAAAATTCAGAGTTCTCAATTTTAAATACTTGTCCAGATGATATTTTCATTTTACATGTTATCTGTACCTTTCAGGATAAATGCTTTATTAGCCTTATCAACGCTGTTAAAAAATATAAATGGAATGTATTCTTTAGTTAATGAGCTAGACAAAACAGATTCATACAAATGGGGATCATCTATTGTTGACGCTCTAAAGGAGGATGTTGAAACGCTCAAATATCAAATAAAAGTAAAATTATTTGAGCGAAAGTTAAATTTAATTTAGATAAACTTCGCTCATTTACAAGCGTAAACTATTGTCACTCCTACCTAATTCAATGGTTCAAAAGAATTATATTCGAGAAAAATCTGATATTTCTAAGCAATAACTTATTGATAAAATACATATCTTTGTTTCAAAGTTTCATAAAGTTGAAATAAAATTCCAGCACAATTCATATTCGACAGATACGGAGATGTTTCATCGATGTGATGCATTAGTAAATAATACGAAAGAAAAATTGCAACACTTGAGGTAAATTTTTAATGTAAATGTATAATATTTCTAAATGAGACAAACTTTTATGCTCCCATTTTTTTTTATCCTTTCAATTCCGTCCAGTAATATTTGATTTTTTAAATTTTCGCTTCATTATCTTCAAATTTTCTTGATAATTTACTATTAACATAAATAATGCCAATAAACTATTAATTTGTAGACAGAAAGTTGATGATACACAGATGCTTCTGCGAAAAAAGCATGAAAAGTTTGAAGAAGAACAAAAAAGTGAACTCAGAAAAGAATTAAAGTAATTATTTTGTAGTACTAAAATTTAATTACTTTGCTAGTATCTTTTTGTCGTAAATATGATGTGAAATATAAAGATCGGGATTCGAGAATCTAATTTTAGAATAAATAAAATATAATAACTTTTCATGCTAATCACTTAGCTTTTTACAGTCAGCAAATTAATGGGCAAAAAGAGGAAGCTAAGCAGATAGCACAATGTTTGGAAGAATCATTGGAACATACCAAAATTATGGAACGAGAAAACCATCAATTATTGTAACCTTAAATTTGCACATTTATTTATAGCATAATAGTATCTTCTTGATTAAACCAACTATATTTTTTTTACATTTAAAAGTTTATTTCCAAGAAATAAGCAATTAATATTTCAGAGGAAAGAGCCATGTAATTGAAGAAGTATGTGATTTATCGAAATGGCATTATATTGATATCAGAAATGGTATCAATTCCAATGGTATGATGTTTTTAATTATTTCATTTCATCTCTAAAAAGGAATAGAAAAAATTTCGTTAACTTAGTCAAATAAGAAAGAAAAAAATGAAAAATGAACTTATGAAATATCAATCAAAACACTACTTAATGCACTTTTTTCAAAAATAACATTTACTAAAATGGTAGTATTTAGCACTATCCGTGAATCATAATTTCATCACAATGTAACTGTTGGAATTGAAATATCGAAGAAATTGGATTTGAATAAATGAAATTATTCGAATACAGCAACTGAATAAACCGAATATTCCCTTAAATAAATTAAAAAATTTCCATGCTAATTTTTATTAAGATTCGAAATTATCGTCAGCATGTAAAAATGAATATTATCGTCGTATGAGAGCTTACAATGAATGGAAAGAGCGCAATATGACCTCTAAAGGACTGACCCATAAGATGCAGAAAAATGTTAATGGAAACAAAGGTTTGAAGCAGTGAATAAAATCATTTCGCCCAAACAATCAAAAAATCATTTCAATATTTGGCGCTGTTTATTTTTCACCCGATCTATTTTAATTTCCATAGAATGAAAATTTTTAATGTCAATAAATTTAAAAAGTATAAAAGAACAAAGACATACTTTTGTTGGTTCAAATTATTTTAATTTTACTGTATTGTTTTATTTTATAACCGCCATTGAAGCATTGTTCACGGTTTAGGAGGTGGAAATGATCATAAGATCATGTCTGATCGATATTTTCGAATTGTTACTTCTTACCTCACAAATCAAGAAAAGAATTTATTCCGTAAAGTTTTCTTTCATCCATAATGCTACAAGACAGAAAAGAATTTGATATTTGAGTAGATATTGATTCATATGCATTTTAACGCATCCGAGAACTAAGATGTTAAATTTTTCATAATTTCTTTAGAAATGAATGTTTAAGTATGTACAATGTGATTTTCGCAAAGTAATTTAGTGCTTCAAAGTAATAATTTCAATAAAATCATCGTTATATCTTTTAAATTTGTCGGAATTCCATCTTTTTCTCAAAAATTAAAATAGAAAATTGCCGAATTTATTCGGCACTTTTTTTCATCATTTCGAGAGAACTATCTGGTACAAATGTCCATCAAGTTTAATATATTATGATATAAGAATTCAGTTCTCGAAAACTTAATTTAAAATAATGAAATTTTAATGTGAGATTAATTTAGATCATTTTCAACAATATTATTTGATGAAACTTAACGTTGTTTCAGAAATTGTTGAAAGAAATCAATTTACGGTTTGGTATGGTCATTTCAAAAATGGATTCATCTATCGGCAAATAGAAATTTCTTCCAACAAATCTCCAATTTTAAATATAGCTGGTAACTGCTTTATTTGTTGCTTTAAATTAATTTCTTAATTTAATTTTTAAAGTTGAGACTTATTTTTAAAATTATTGATTCAATAATCACTCCTTTCTTATCTCCCCAGAAGAAGTAAAATTGATTTATTAAAAAATATTTGCGAATGTTTTGTAGGTCTTTTTTTACTTATTCAAAATCAGAATTATAAAAGTCAATTTAAGAATAAAATTTTAATTTTCATGCAATTAATTTAGGACAAAATGACAAAAATATGTGTAAATTATCGCTGAAAGACATGAATTTAAGCAAACGTAAAAATGTTGAAATCAGCGCTGAACGTTTCAATCGAATATGGGCTGAAAATAGTGGAAGTTTAGATTTATGCACTTCTAAAATTGTATGATTGTATAATATATAATGACTGAATAATTAAGTAAAATTAAAGTTGCGATCATTTGCATTCTATGAATGAAGAAACATTGGACTGTTTTTTTTTTTTTTAAATATCATAATTAAAAATTATTTGAAGAAAAATTTTTGAAAATTTGAAATTTATGAATAGACTAGCATTTAACAGCAGTGAAGACATTAAATTTGTTTTTTTGCATATTTTTTTTAAGACATCTGAAGTAAAGAAAGAAAGAGAGAGAGAGAGACAGCTATTAGAGCAATTTTTTTAGAAATATTAAAGATTAGAAAAAACACTATCAAATTGATATGAACTCAGATCGATCCACCGTATTAAATGCACGAATGATAAGTTATGTGCAGGAATAGTGAAGGAATAAAAATAAGTTGTTATGTTGAATGCCTTCTCCCTACATTTGTTCTACCTTATGCACATATATCATTCAATGATGGAAATTTGCATATTGCATAAACGGATTGTTTGACAGTTTTTCATCCTTCTCTCTCTTTATTATTTCTTTTTGAAGAGAAGATGTAAATGTTTTTACTAATTATTAAAATTTCTTTTAGTCCAGATTTTGTTTCGTTTGTATTTGTTAAAGAGATCATTAATGAGAGGTATTCATTAATGATTGAAAGTTGTCACAGAAAAAAGATTGAAATTTAGTAATTTTGTATTCCTATTAATTTATTTTACATTTTTAGTGTACGTATTTATTGTATTTATCGCTTTCAAAATGCTTTTAAATTATACGGAATTCATGATTTGTAGCATTTTGAAAAAATTTTCAAACGACATTGCAG
Organism: Acanthocheilonema viteae; assembly: GCA_900537255.1. NCBI lineage: Eukaryota > Metazoa > Nematoda > Chromadorea > Rhabditida > Onchocercidae > Acanthocheilonema > Acanthocheilonema viteae. Next base: position 14,157 of record UPTC01000028.1, on the reverse strand, counting down.
AAATTATTCGTTGCATCTCTCTTTTTTAATTAAAAGAATTGATTTGAACTATCTATTATGTACTAATAGTGAATATCTCAGGGTCATCCATGATTGTCCACCAATATTCACTATGAAAATTTTCGAGAGTAACGAAATATTTTTGAATTTTCTCAAAATCTTTTTTTATGAAATCATTCGTTTAAAATCTCAAATAACAGCATAACATCGAAAGTTTCAGTAAATTCAGAATGTTAAAACAATTGAGAACAATTTTTGATTTGGAAACAAAAATTGAACTCTTGAACTTTGGGACTGCTATTTCACTTAATTTGATCAAATTCAACTGAATCTACAATAATTACCTGCTCTCGTCTAACTTAAATAAGATTTCCCTTAAAGATGAATTATTTGCTTCTTAGAAATATAAATGACATTAATTATTTCATCAAAAAAAAGATGAAAATTGTAATTTCTTTTCTTTTGATTTCTATTTTCAGAAATCACATTTGACATAATTTTAATTTGATCAGCAAAGTAAATTACAATCATATGATAAAAGTTGGCGTAGCATGAAGTGTTAGTAAATCCTTTCCAAATTTCAAAAAGATTTTACTTTATCAAAGATTTATGGATTTGCTATTTTATGTAGCAAATACATAAATGCAATAATCGATAAGAATTCGCGATCACAGTTAACATTTCAATTTACTGAGAACGTTATTAAATATCACATTAATTTACAGGAGATAAGATGTCAAGAAGAGTCAGATCATACAGTGATAAGGATATTCTTAAATCAGGTATTCTTTCAAGCTGTATTATATTGAGCGAACTGCAAGTAACAAATGAAAAATGAATTTAGACATGATGCTAATATTCAATGCTGCTAAAAATTTAACAGTGTATTTGCCATCAATCTATTGTTTACTTCTATCATCTATTGAAGAATGATTTAAAAGCATGAAAAGTTTTGATGAGAAAACGTTGACCATCGTTTAAATAATCTCAGATAAATATTTAGAAGAAAAAGTTACGCCATTAAGAAAGAAATTACGCGAATCATAGCAAAAGTTATCAAAATTCAAGCGAAAAGTTTACTTTTCCTACTATCAACAGTAGCTTTTATGTGCAATACACTATCATTATAAAGTTTGAAAAATGGGTTGATTAATCATTTGGCAGATCGATGCTTCCCCCAGCTAACTTATTTATAATAAACAGAAGATTGACATTCCCGTGAAAAGGAACAGACAAGATTATTTAGTTTTTCAACATTTGCGAATGACAGAGAGAAGGACATAGCTATGAATCCTTTTTCATGATATTTACATCTTTAAGAAAATTTCCATATTTTCAGATAAAAAAATTTTGAAGTCACTAAGTGAGAAGGATATTAATAGTGGAAAGAGAGTATCAAAATATGTTGGACAAGTTATGGCAACCAAGACAAATAAGACTCCGAAAGCAATTTTATTAGAAATTACCGGAGAGCGGGGGAGTGTTGCTGCTAATACCATCAGCCAATCAGGTGTAAACAAATATCCTGTTTTATCACGAGAATTTTTTGAAAAAGAGAATGTAAATGAACGGGACATTGGTGAATTGACACCAGGTGAGAAGATTATTGAAAAAGAATCTTTGAAAAATATTGAACAAAAGATTACAATAAATGATGGTTAGCAAATATTATGAATGATATTAGCAAAATGTTAATGGAACAAGACAACTTACTGATTAGTGCTAATCAAAAGATGATTTTTTCAGATGGCTCCAAATCTCTTAGCAATAAAAAATTGAGCAAAGCTGAAATTGTTTCTCGCATAGATTCAGAAGCAAAAAACATAGAAACGCTCCTTGGCAAATCAGGTAGGTCAGATTACGGAAACTGTAAGTTTAATTTTGAGATTGAAATCTTGTGAAAAAAAACTCTTAATGAAGAAATAGAAATTAAATGCACGATCAGTTTATACAAAAATGATATGCAATGTTCTTCGGGTTGAATTTCTGAACTTTAATAGCATTTCTTCCAGACTTACTCGTTGGTCCATCACGTCCATTACTCTAACAATGACCCTCAATCAGTCTTTTATACTTCTAACTCAGAAATTCAAAAATGAAAGACTGAGAAAAATTTCTTGCTAATCATTACAATTCAAATATTCATTAGAATTAACACAAAGTTTTTAATTAATTTTGTCTTTTAATCATTGCTCATTGGTAACAAAAAAAAAAGAACAAAAGTCGCAAGTTCTAATTGGACAAATCCATTTATTATTCATTGCACGTTGTTGCAATGCAGAGGGTAAAGCAGAGGTCAATCGATCTCAATATGCGAGGTCATCTAGTTTTACACTGACCCTTTAATTCCTATTGGCTTATTTTGTGTTGCCGCATCGCTTGCGACTTTTGTTCTTTCCCACTTCTTCTCTTTCTTTGCTTCATTTACTTATTATTAAATCATTCATTTTTAGGCAAAATTTAGTGAAGAATTGTTTCATTCAAATTTTAATCATTCGACATTAAAATGATATTTCATTATATTTTAGTGGAAAATTCCATAAGCGGTGTGTTGGTGGTGAAAGTGTCGGTCACATTAATCACTGGTGTACTTCGAGTTCGGATTCGACCGGTAAAGACCGCACGAGGATTTCTGTTAGTAGATTCCGGAAGTGAAAGTGAAAGCACTAGAGGAATTAAAGAAAGTGATAGTATGGAATCGGAAATTGAGGAAGAAAATGTGGATGAATCTTCGGGTTCAATAAGACCATGTTATCCGAATATTAGCAATTTGGAAGTAATTAGTATAATTACGGAACTTATGAATTACAAATATAGGTAGGTTTTTATTTCCAAGTTTTTTGTTGCAGTTATTGGCAGAAAGCGATTTATTCATTGCATCACAAATGATCACTCTTTCATTTTTAAAACTTTCAATTTTAAATATCTTTGTGAAGCATTTTTTCTTGGAAACATATTAAACGCCTTCTTAATCTTCATTTATTATTCTCTTTATTGAGTTAATTTTTTGAAATAATTCAATATTATTTATATTTACATACTACTTAATTTATTTCTTCAAACAATTTATATTTCAAGAATTTTTTTAGGAAAAACTATAGAATCATATTCGAAAATGTTAAGGATATGAAACAATATCTTGGCATCAAATTGCTTAACAATCGTTATTATTTTCTGCCTAATAATATTTTTGATATCGGAACTTATCTTGATAATTCCTCACAGGCGGAGATAATATTTGTAAAAGTAATCTTTTTCTCATACTTTTTCACTCCTTAATTTGAAAATTATCATCATTCTATGAACTCATGAATTCTCTATTTGAAAGAGCGGAAACTATTAATTATTAATTGTTGCTTCCAATTTTTAATTGCTGTGAAAGAGCTAAGATTGAGAAGGTGTCTGTTGCATCTTCTCTTCACATATAGTCTCCAATAATCTCTACAAAAGCAATTCTTCTTGCTATAATTTTAATTTCCTATAAATTTCTTTTCGAGGAATTGTATGAAAATATTGTTCGTGCAGTTCTTCTGTACAGTCGCACAAAAGGTTTCCTGTTGCTTCGATGTATAATTGACAATCCTCCTTTTGAAACAGCTGTATATGAGGTATGTCTGTTATGTATTCATTTTTATCAGTTTTTTTTTCTATAAATTTTTACATTTAATTTTTAACTGTACTATTTTTAATTTTCAGGAAAGTGATGTTGCCCGTGAAATGAATTTCTTAAAATCACTTTATGATGAAGCAGGAAAATCTGTATGTTTAAAAAGACAAAGAAGTCGGAAAGAATTTATCTCCTGCAGTTTTCTTTTCGATATCGTTAAACTCATCAAGAAAAATGAAATACGTAAACTTCTTGAGGTCAGCTATTGAATAAATTTTCTATGCTTTGCAGAGGAATCATTGTCCACTTGTTGTCTTTTTAATCATTTAGCGATTGATTCGCTAGAATATTTTATGGTTTATGCTTATTTATGCTAAATGATATTGAGGATGGTCTTTTGACATTTATGATTTTCATAATTCATAACATCGATACAATCATTATTTCTTGTTTTCAATATTTCAGAAGGGAGTTATTAAAACAAAAGGATCATACAGTTTTTACCTTCCCAACCTGTTCGCGATTGATGCAGATGATGTTGAGCAGTTGTATGAAACGGTATGTTTAATTATTGCTATAATTTATAAAATTTACATTTAACCTGTAATTATACTATTTTCAATTTTCAGAAAGTCGAAACTAAAAATAGTATATTTAAAAATTAAAGAGAAATAAATAGGGTTTTTTTCAGATCTAAATGTTGTAGAAATTTTTTTTTGAAAATTTTTTATAGAAATTTTAACTTAGCAATTTTAAAAAAAATAAAAACCAGAAATTTTATATATTTTTTCTTACAGGACTTAGCAATTGTTACACATCTCGATTTGTTGACTCAATATCGCTTCTTCAAATCATCGTTACACACAGCTCAACGGTTGGTTTTTTTATGTGACAGAAATGAATCCATAATTTAGCATAGAAATAAAATGAATAAAAAAATTTTCAGAACATTGGAAACAAAACCGTTGGTTGTAACATATGCTAATATCCGAATACAAATACAATTTTTCAAGGTATTTTTTAAAATAGCTTTAAAATACTTCTTCATCGCTCGCATAAAATATTCATGATGAATATTAATTAACATTCATTACAATGTTTTAGCTTCTCATTCGACATATCAAAGCACTTAGTATGGAAGATCTCGACAACTTCACCGATTTGAAGTTAAGTTCGGAGGAAAATCGAAAGGATGATTGTTGCTATAATACACTTCAGGCTCAAGAAATGATCAGAAGTGAATTTAGTACATGGAAGGGTCCTGGAAAAGTTTGTACACACTTCGATTTTTGTTATATAAATAATTTTAGATATTTGATCTGCGAGATTATTGTTTAAAATTTTCAAAGTTTCTAAATAATTTTTTCTACGTTTATGTTATTAATTATTGAGAAGAATATAAATTACTAATAAATTCGCATAGTCAAGGCATATTACCGTGCGCAATAAAGTAATTTTCTGTGGACGAATGAAAATTTTTTTCCAAATGAAATTTGTAATTTTCAGCTTGCCCAAAGATTCTGTAGTCAGTTGATTTTTTATTGTGAAAGTGACTGGTTCTGGAGTGAAATCGTGAGAATTATAAATATTGGCAAATTGTCAACGACGTTAATAAAGGCAAAGTTTATGACCTCTCTGAAAAAAATATCTAAAGATATGATAAGCCTCATTTTTTAAAGTAATGAAGAAAATTCCATAAAAGGAGCTATTTTTGAAATTGATAGAATCAAAAGTTATAACTTTTGAATTGTTTAAATTAACCGCTCGCATAGCCATCATCTTCACTGAATAAAAACTTAAAATTGACATTTAAATAATTAACAATTAGTTTTGATACGAAATGAATGAATGCTACGAATAATTTAATATTATCTTTTCAATTAAATCTTTTAATTGCTTTCAGGCTTTCCGCTTCCTTCCAATACTAACCGAATATTTGCTAGGACGGAGACAACCAAAAAATAAAACTTCATTAAATTTATATAATTTTATAAAGGAATTTCTGATGGTCATTCCACATAGGGAGTTCATAGGTCATCAGTATGGTTTTTTCATTGCCCGTAAGATTTCACTATGTTTTCAATAATATTCGTTTACTCAGCAATTCAAAATCGTACAGATAATAATAGTATCATAAGATAAATGAAAAAAAAAATCATTAGTATAACGAAAGTTTATTTTTTGGCTTTGTATATCAAGTGATCAAGAATTTTTTAAGACTTCGTTAATGTTATTCATTTCTTAAAATCATCGTTTGATGTTGAAAAGTTTTGAAAAACATTTATTACTCTCATATGAAAGATAATAGAAAAAAATATTATTTTTTAATCATTGATATCTGAAACAAACAGAACTGCTAATAGCTAACGTTGAGTTTCATCAAGATTTGTAAATTACACGTAATTCTATTTATCACTTCTGATTGTTATTACATAATTAATGGAATACATTTTATAGAACTTTGTATGAATCACGAATCGCATAGCAGTATTCTAAATCCGGCAACTGTTATCAATAGAATACTAATACCAAATTTAAAGAGACCAATACGTAAGGTAAGTTAAAAATATCGTATAAATTGATATAATAATTAAAGTTGCTTTCGCATTACTATTAAAATATTTAAGATCTGCGCTGCAGTTACACTCGGGAATTTACTGCAATCTCGTCGTGTCAACATAGCATGGTCATTTGATTATACCGCCGAGAACAAAAAGTATTACTATGATGACAATATAACAAGTGAAACGGATGAAAGTTAGTTTTCAATGTATTATTTATAACGGTCAAACGGTACAAAAAATGCTCA